>VXBW01003926.1:699139-717849 GCA_013400375.1 Thinocorus orbignyianus | reverse complement strand
AAAAAAAAAAAAAAAAACAACCACTCAAGAGAGATTTATTCCAAGGAACTGGGAGTCAATAAGACCTGAATGTCTATTTAAAAAATAATTCTTTCAAAACTCAAAGTTTTCATTGTCATCTCTCAGGGCAGATCGATACAGTTCAAAAAAACAATTTTCAATGCAAATTTAAATTTCCCCAAACTGGGTAGTTTTCGAAGTGAAACAATACCATTACTGCATCTTTAGATTAAACAGCATGAATCAACTTCCTCTGCATTCTTCCCCAACCTGCTCCCAGCCAAAACAATTCATCCTTCTGGTAATTCAGGTAGGTTAGAGGGAAGTGTGGCAGGATAACACTTAACATCTCCTCCTCTCCCCTCCAATTCAAAAGAAGGCAACAAAAGCCTGAGTAATGGAGAACCATTGTCTGAATGAAAAGGTCCAATTTTACAAGATTCATCACAAAGTCTCTTATTCATCAGCAGCCTTGGCACTCTTACTCTTCTCCCTCACACAGACATTTCTGGAATGAGTTTCAGGCTACTGAAAAAAAAAAAAAGAAAAAAAAAAAAAAGAGGGTAGTTCAGCAGGAAGCCACAAAGGGTAAAGAAATGAAGAATCTGAAATCGATCCTGCTCTTGTTCAACAAAACACAATTTCTGCCAAAACCATTAAGCAGAGCAGGACTGTCCCCTTGATGAGCACAGTTTTCTTTCTACTTTTTCTACTTCGGTCCCTCCAGTAACAGCTGACAAATTATCTACACAAGAGAACAATACTTGCAATTTTACATCGTAGCTGCTCTCTTATAAGGCATTTGATATTTTATATTAACCAGATTTGGTGACTGAAACCTATAGATCTGTTGACACTTGCTTAGGAAGAGTTTTACTTGAAAAGTTTCCTCCTTGCTAGACTAGCTGATGATTTACTAACGGACCTGCTAGGATGAAGATACACAAGTATTTGCTTCAGAAGTTTCAGGAGGTTTTACCATCATTACCACAAGAAGAATATTGCTTTTGCCTACTCTGATTCAAAGCTTACCAAAACCAATTAAGAGACTGAAACAAAGTCTGCAGAATCAAGAAATTTCTTAGCCGAATACATGACCTGGCATTTGTGCAACCTTTGCAAGAGAGTGCCAATCTTCTCTCAAAAAATACCTTCTCTGCACTTCCAGAAGCAATTCTGTTCAGGACCAAATGAGGGACAAAAATCTCGTTATTATTTCATTCACTGGATTTAAACTGATGGGAATTCACCACCACGACTATAATGCAAAATTTCCCCAGAGATCTAACCCCTTGGTATAGCACTACAGTGACAGGTACTAAAATGGGGAAACAAAAATCCTGAAAACCAGGTTTTTTTTCCAGATTGATGTGCAGTGTAAATTCACACAACAGAACACAACAAAGGAAATGGACGGACAGACAATGATCCTGGTTTTGAAGTATGTGCCAGTTTGGGAGGGCAACAAGAAACCTAAGGAACACATTTGCCTTGAAGGAGTTAATATAACACTAAAGCTGAAAAGCAAATTATAGAGAGGGCAGGAACTGCCAGAATTAGTCAAGCGTTGTTCCCGATGGTGTAAGCCTGCTCTCGGGTTCCAGGTCACAGCTCCCACACAAAAGCACACTCTTACCTCTCCCGAGCCCTGCCCAGTCACTGCTGGTCCTGTGCACCAACAAGGCATGTCTCCCACAGAGTAACACGTTCACGATGACATCTTTAAGGTTTACACCGCAGCAATCTTTTCTTATGTTTGGTTGGGGTGTTTTGTTTTTTTTTCAAGTTTAATTTACCTTTTAAATAAAAGCCACAGAAAAGCAAACAGCCAGCAGCATCCCATGCTTCTGCGTTCTGTCATACTGCTTGCCTATGCTACTGATCCACAGGACTTGTATTCAGGGTGTTTAAAACCACACTATGGATCTCCTCCAGTGCTTGAACTATGGGAATAAGCACTGGAAGAAACAGACACAGAAGGCAGCAGAAGCGGACTGGCCGGTGGTGAGGGACAGAGCCAGCTTCTTGCCAAGGAGTTACACAAATATTTTTAAGACATGAGAGGAATGTTGGGAGTCAAGCTTTTTTTTCTTTTTTTTGGTGGTGGGGGGGGGAGCATGGGGGAGAAAGAGAGGGAGGGGTTACTGAACAGTGAGAAATGATGTCTGCTGGCTGGGTTCAGCGTAAATGAGAACAGGTTTAGCACTTTCTGAAAGGCAACACAGATGGGGATAGGGCTTAGGGCACTTGTTGCAATTGGGTGTCCTCAGCACAGGCTGGAGTGGTTTTCTATACTTGTAAACATGATTATGACTATATGATTATAAATAAATGCAGAACGATTGTACTTGCTTGATTTCTGTGGCTGTAATGTAAAGCCTTGCTCAAAAACAAACAAAAAACCTGAAAAGCATGCATTAACACAGCTGGGTCGATGAACGGGAACTAAAAGCAAAGACCTGTTGCCTTGACCACCTCATTTTGTACAAGTTCCAAAAACCTCCTTAGAACAGTACAGCTAAAAATATTTTCAGCTTTATTTCTCACAGACAAGCTACAGGAAAATTTTGCAGGAAACACCCAGTGCCCTGAATGTTTATTTCTTCCATGATTTAGAACAAAGACCTCTAGTCCTTTAACTTTCTGCTTCCCACTCTCTCTGAAATTGTATGGCATTTAAGGAGAGAAAGAGTCTATACTTCTAAGTGGAAGACAAGTCAAAATCTGGTTACACAATTTGCATCTGCAAAAGTTAAGTTGATAACACCATTAAGTAGAAGGCAAACATTTTAATAGGTAAGAGGATACTGTCTCTGTGATTATTATTTTTTTCTTTTCTTCATAAATCAAGCCAGGAATTCTAAAGCTATTCTCATTAAAAATGCCCCTCAGGTTCTTTGAAGGCATGTGCTGACATGCCAGTAGAATCTTTACAATTGCAGATTTTGGGGGGAGAAGGGGTGTTACGCTTGAGCAAAGGTGTGTGCTGGGCCAGACTACACAACGACAGCAGCAGGGTTTTGCTACAAGATCTTTGCTTCAACAAAATGTACCGGGCTGAATACATTAGTAGGACATACTTGTTGACTCAGATGTTGCAGCCTGAGAGCCCAGGACTAAGTTTAGTTTTTGCAAAACACACTTATTTCTGCAGACAGTCCCAGCATCAGGTGAATAGCCTTGCCAACAGAAGTTTGGAGAATTATCTGCAAAAGGCTTTCAGCTCCAGAAACCACCTCATGCCATGTCCACTCTTGTTACACTTTCTGCATAGGGTCAGCAAAGCCAAAACTGTTCCCAAGGTCTCACTCCTTCCAACTCCTTCATGTTCAAATACTTCAGATATCAAGTATTAAGTAGCATCCTAAACCACAAGAAACATACATTGCCTGCAGAGTTACTTCTCAAAACAAGTATCACTCCTGTCCCACTCCAGCTGCATGCTTCTCAGCCACAGTCTTGAGCCAGTCTGTTAAATCAAGCCATTTGTGTATCAGATTGACATATGATCTTGCCTAATGGACCGCTGTTCATTGCAGAACTTGCAATAATTTTTCATCCAAGAAGAGGTTAAAATATCCCTTTTAAGCACTACAAAGACTTAAGGTACAGGTGCATAAATTCCTTTTAAGGTACAAAACTCTCAAACATTTAGACGAATAACACCAATACAAAACACAAAGTAAACCAGGCAACTGGATCTAGGTGGCCCTGCCCGAGCAGGGGGTTGGACCAATGACCTCCACAGATCCCTTACAACCCCAACCACCATGATTCTATGATGCATCTTAAATATATTCAGTGACTTACACAGATTTATGGGTTTTAGTTAAGTATATCAAGAGGAATAAACTGGGTAGCTACATTTGAAGTCAGAAATATTTAAAGTTGCACTCAAGCATTTCTTCTCATGACAAAGCAAAGATACAACCACCAGATAAACAAGAACCAGTCCAGACTGTTCCACGCAGGTAGCCTGAACCGCTCCACACCTCAGTTTATCCTGGGCTGTTTAACTATTGAAGGAGAAAAAGTACAGCAGTAATGTTCTCTCCCCATGCACACCTGAGGATTTTCAACCCAACCCAAAGCCAGGCAATTTGGCTTCAGCAAACACAACTAAGGCAGTAATTCTAGTAGGCACATCAAAGCTCATTTTCTTCATCAACTGTTCTTATCCAAGGATGCAATGCTGTGGTGCTCAGATCTGCCTTGCACAACGTTCTTGCTGATACTTCACAAGATGTAAAATAAACACAGGTAGTCCAGAGCAGGGGCACTAGTGTCCATGATTTTGCTCCTCTTACACATTCATTTTGTCAGTGAGGTTTTTAATGCATCAGCCTAAAGGACCTATCAGTGAGTGTCATGACCACAATAAATATCATAGGGTTACATCTGGATTTGTAATTCCTAAAGGTTTTGTTACTGAAACAAGAAGATAGAGTTAATGCAAAGCAGAATAATTAAAACCGAAACAGTGTTTATCGCTAAAGCTGCAAAAACAGATTACCATTGGAATTCTCCTAGAGAGAGAGACAAACTTACTACCTGAAAAATCAGCTCACTCTTATTTTTTAAGTCAGCAAATAACATGCTTCAGTGCAGCAAATCACCCATCGGAGTGGTTGTCATGAACCAGGAGAAACACATCCTTTCAAAAAGTTTGACAAAGCACAGGGATGAGACTTGCAAATTACAGAGAGGGAAGGTATCTGTGCTTTATGTCTTACACCAGTCTGAAGGTTTTCTGAAGCCTTTCCCAGTGGATGCTTCGAGCAACAGAGAAGAACAGCTTAACTGTACCCCTAGGTAATTACAGAGCACTGGCGGAAGGCAGATGTCTAAAGTAAGCAAAAAAAACTGCAAGAGGTTGACAAGTTCAACAAGTTCTGGTCCTGGGGGACTGAACTGGGTACTTGACTCCCCAGAGAAACAAACCTTTGGTGCTTAATGCACTCACCATTGCCAACAAAAGGTCAGCGACAGGAAGAGTGAGATGCCATGCAGATACAGACATGCTCCAAGTTCTTTCAGAAGGAAGACTATCGTAAGAAACAGTATCTGCAAAAAGTACTTTTAATTCCCCTACGAAGCTGTAATTCTGTACAACAGCCAATGCTTAGCAGAAGAGCTCTATTTTTCTGACCTCTTCTGGCTGACGGATGGCCACGCTGCCCTTCACAGCAGTAACCCCATAGGTGAGGTTTGTGAATAATTTCCAAACAGGTCATGATAAACAGTACTTTGGAAATCCTGATCCCCCTGCCTGATCCCATGGCTCCCTGAAGGAGCTCTCAGTGAGTCATGAGCACCCTCTATGCTTTCTTTAATACTTGCAAAATTCTGTAGAAGACTCTTCCCCGTACCACGCAGGAGTCCAGTAGTGGGAATTTCAGCCAGGGGATCATAAGTCTAACTTATGGTTCCCCACTCCAGGGTTCTTTTGTTCCAACCCATCAAACATCCCAGTTCCCAAAACAGCCTTCCTCATTTGTTCTGGCAGGGTAAGGCCATGCAGAGCAACAGCCTGCTACCTTCATTGAGCATGAGGAATATCTCCACGCCAAGCTCAAAATGAACTCAAAAATCAAGCTCAAAATCATATGTTCCTGTCCTATTCTACTTATAGTGCAAACTAGAATCTCAACTAATTAATTTTAAAAAGGTACGCATCGACACAAAGTATTTCCAGCCCAAGGAACTGAAGTTAATCATACGTAACCTCTCTCAGTACAGGCTGCAGCTCGATTAAACACAACTCACCTTGAATATCCCATTGCTCTTCCACGTATCTCTCGAGAATCTTGCCAGCTGTTCAAGCACAGGGACAACAGAAGGGAGTAGGTATCACAAAACCTCAGATCTTGCATCAGGTGACTATAAAGAGCATTGCACAAGGGTGCTTTGATGTTGTCAAAGACCTGAGAAACTACTGATAGGTTAAGGCATATTCTTGCTATGCTTACTCTCTTACCAAAGGATACTGGTCAGACACATGCCATCTGCTTCATCGAAACACGACACCCAGTTGGGTAAAACAAAAGTCTCCCATACCAGTAGGCTCTTCACCCAGACAAAAAGGAACACCACTAACATGATTTTAGGTGACTCAAGAGAGTCTTTGCTACAGGAGCTGCTTCCCCTGAATGCTGCTCCTCTAACAGGGCAGAATCTCTGCTCCTGGTGAAGACTCTGCCCTGATGGCTATGGACAAGAAGACACAAGTTCATCACCCAGAAATAGTTGTACTTGTGTCAGGTACAAGGAGCTGAATGTGCAAAGGGAAGACAAATGCCCCCAACCCTCTCTTATCACTCCCTGTTCCCCCACCTTTTCCCACGAGCTCGCCAGCCCTGCAGGAACCCAAAGGAGCAACCCTGCATTGGAAGCCACCTCTCTGGGAAATTAAGCTGGGTTTAAAGAGACTCAACCTCTCAATGCTTTTGGAGGCTTCCCACAGCTTGGAAGGAAGAAAAATCTGGAAAAGCCTTACTATGCAGACCAGGCTGTTGCACCTCTGTAACGTCAGGATGCCTTAGTGCAAGCACCTCCTTGTTCAGGCACTGCTAGGAACCGTGGAGGACAACGTTATCTGCTGCACACAAAAATACATGGTTTGGCCTTATTTGGAGAACTAAGAAGGATCAGGCAGTTCACTGTTTCTGCTTTGGAGTCAATAAATACTTTGAAATTTCAGCTTATCTGAATCCCCTTCGTACTTTACAAGGAATGAGCTTGTGCAAGGTAGTGTTACCACATGGAGAATATCCACACTATCTGCCCACAAAGGCTACCCAGGTCCTGAAAGGAAATATGAAGCAAAAAACCAAACCCAACAATGGAATAATAGAAAAAGTCAGGCACATACTACAGGGACATCATGTTCCTGGACCATGTTGCTAGACCAGGTAGGATTTTCTTCCTGGTCTTCTGTTTCCCTACCCTCATGAAGCTCAGGACCCTTGTGCCTCCTATTTTCCAGGACACTCTTTCCAGACAGATACCATTTCCACTTTTATAACATACAGGAAAAAAAAACAAAACACCAAAACCCCAAAATCTCAAGAAGGCAGCAGTTCCTGTCCAATAAGATAGAAACAGATAGTCCTTCACTCATCAGTCCTACGAAGGACCAGTATTATCAAAAAAAACCTACTGCACTGCCAAGGACTGGAAGCCTAAGAAAGCTGAAAGAGCAACCAGAAAAGTCCATGAGCTGCTGATGTTGGAGTAGACATAGTTAAAAGAAGTCAGAGATGCAAAAATGTGCCCCAAGACCCACACATTACTAAGGTTGAAGTGAAAGGAGAAAAAAAGAGATTGCAAACTGAGACAAGTGAAGCCTAGAAGAACAGATAAAGAAGAAAATCATGAACATAGAGCTTTCAAAAATCCTCAGAAGACATTACAACAACCAATCTGGTAAACAACACCCGGAAGAGCATGGGAGAGGGACGCTCACTCTCTCACAAATTCTTTTTAAGGTTTGTTCAACTACTTTTTGCTCTATTCATGGTTTGACTGGGTTCAAAGTGGTGACTCAGCACTTATAAATTAACATCAAGAAAACAACTACCAAACCAGGAGATTTGTAAGGGAGGAGGAACAGAGCAAAGATAACCAGAGGATTCACAGATCAAGGATGAGAGATTATATTTAGCATGAAAGAGGGGAGAAGACAAAGGTGAGGAACAATATAGAGAAACCTTTAGAGGTGGCACAAAACGAAGGGGAATTTTGCTTGGGAAAATGAAACAGACAGCACCAGAGAAAAAGTGGAGGACATCTTCATTTCTTTAAATCCACAACAGTGGCCTAATATGGCCAAATGCAGACAAGAACAAACTTCTCTCCTAATCTATGCTGGTCCATCCTTGCACTTGCGGCTACTGCAACGTGATTAAGGCAGAGTTACAGCATAGTTTTGCTCTGTCGGCCCTACAGGACTGAATCTTACCTTATCACAGGAGCCCTGTTGCCTACACACAAGCATGAGCTCTTAATAGTGAGAGAGAGAAAACAGAGAGAAAAAACTAAAGAAAAGGAGGACCTAATCTGGTGCATTTTCCTTTTCATGCAGTAAGTCCGCCTGTTTATATTTGGCTCAATAAAAGAGAGGGGGGAAAAGGGCAAGACAAGAGTATTATATATTTGCATTCTTGTTTTCCGATCCCTTCACAAAGGCAGTTTTGTAAACAGAAAGCAAGCTGAGATTTTCTTTATCTTGTTTACTACTCCCGTGATGGGAGCTGACGAGTATCTCTCTGCCGAATGTTCTCCATTGAGAATGCGCTGCAACTGCTTTTGCGAGACACGCTATTTTAGTCAGGCTATGGGCACCTTAAAACACTCAGCCTATTGTTTCAACAGCACAGACCTGCATGCTGACTTACAAAAATCGTCCAATATCCTATCATCTTGGCTGCAGATTTAATTCCACGCAATATGAAACTCCACTGAAAATCATTATACAACGAGACAAGGAAACACAAATGTTTTCTTTTTTAGATACTAAGTGTAAGCCTACTACAACTCCCTCTGGGAGGATGTTCTTTACACAAAGCCAAATTCTTTGAGTCTTATTCATGTAAACAGATTCACTGAATTAAAAGAGATCAGTCACACAAGCAGGGAAATCAGGTTTTGATCCAGCATTACTGTTACAAAATATGGCATAAAATTTCATTTTTAAAAAGCCCAGGATAATAAGCATCCATCTTCATCTAATAATGCAAAGACTAGTTGAAGGTTTTGTTTTTCAGGTCTACCCTTCTGAGTTTTACTACAGTAAACTAATTATACATTTACCAAACACAAGTTGTTGATAATTACCTGTCTATGGGCAATATTGTTCAAGTAAAACCAAGAGAATTCTGTTAAAAGAAGAGTAAACATTTTAGTAAAATTTTATTCTTGATCTTCAATTAAGCAGGGCCTGAAAATTCCAATTACAGAGCATAAGAGAAGTGACTTTTTTAATGATACTCAGTAAAATCTGCCAAATTTTGCATTACAGACACGTTTACCCTATTCTGTTTATCTCGAAAGACCATGTATGTTTGGAGAACTAGTAAGTTTAAGATAGGCAAGCCACTGTATAGAAACTCCTCTGTTAGCAGAATGGTGAATACTCATAGTGAAAATCTGAAGCATGAGAACTAATCAAGTGAGGGTTTGTTTGTTTTTTTCCAAGTAAACAGCACAGACAGGCAAGAGACACTTGTCTCCTAAATTAACATTTTAAATGTGAATTTATTAATAACAATCAGACTGAGACACTGCCTGTATGGTTAATGCGTTTCAAAATCTTAATATTTTGGGGAGGATGAAAGTATACAGCTCCCTAGAACAACAGGAATATCCATCACCTTAATGTAAAACACTGTAGCCCACACGTTAATTGTGTAATGAGAAATTGCATCATAGTTTTACTCTACTCTGCTAACTCTCCCTGGCTTAGCTTACTTTAAAAGTGCATTTAGTGGTTTGTCCACCAAGGCAGAGTGACCCCATGTTTCACGAGAGCTACAGAGGACTGAAAGACAGAGCCAGATCTCCACTTCACGGACACCCTCTGTTGCATCTCCAGGAAACAGAGAAACCAGGTCCTAGATGATACGGGCTTTGCATCACAGCCTAATGATTTGCTCTGAGACTTGCTTCAGCTTAGACAGGGAGAGATCCTTCATTTTAACCTATGAGAAGGAGAACAAATAAACCTTTAAAATGATGGTTTGGATTTGCTGGGTTTTGGGGTTTTTTTTGAAGTGCTGTGCTTAGTTCTACTGAATGCACCACTACCTGTTTTCTCGGTTCGCCCGTGTGCTCCCAAAACCAGCCCATCCCATGTCATTATATTCAGACTCTTGCTGGAGGTACAAACCCACATGATATATAAACAAATTCATATTAATGCAGTATTTAAAAAATAATTATTCTTAAAAGCTGGAAATTCATGCATCCAAATTCGGGATGCTAGATTTTGCATACAATACGCTTCTAGCTTCTGTGCTAAGTATTCCACTTTGAGGATTAAAAACAAAAAGAAGAAGAAAAACCTGACATGATTCTTATAATTGAAGCAGCACCATCCTCATTTGTATGTCTGCATGGTTATAGACATGAAAGGCTAGATTCTCCAAAAGAGTAAAGGAGTGTGGAAGCCAGAAGTTTTAATTTAAACTTCTCAAGCATGTGTGTTGGTGAGCAGGGACAAGGGGGATCCAAGAGGAGGCAGAAAACAGTTGGGGTTTGGTTTTTCCACTTAAGTTACTTCTGTAGGCACACAGTGAATCTGAGAATAGTTTTTTAAATTAGGGTGGTTTTTTTAAAATTAAGAAACTCTGCCAAGGACCAGAACTTATACTTACAAATTCAGCTTCAACTGAGTGTTACTCATGCAAGTATTCATACCAACCTTTTAATTCTACTGTCCACTTTTCACGTTGGGGCCTATCTTGCAGAATTGAGTTACTCTCAACAGTATTTATTTGAGAACCGTCCAACAAATTCACCTGGTGCTGTCTTTGTCCGAAATTAAAACGTAAAGAGAACACTGAAGCTTTAATTTTTATGATGCAAGCTGGGATGTGATTGTAATGTAGACTAGTTAGAGTTAAATGCTGATTGTTTGGACACAAGAAAGATGTATATTAAGCTATTTCACATTTGTGGTGAGTTTAAGAATAGCCTTACTGAAGTAAAGTTATTCCTCAGGCCACAGTAACTTGTGTCCAATCCCCAATCTTAAACCTGGCCTTCTCCAAACTGATTAAGTGCAATCTTATGGTGGAACAAGAGGATCCAACTTGGTAGCTGATTATTCATTAATAAAATAATGTACTTTAAATTCACACTTTTGCTTACCCCACACTAGAGTCTCCCACTCATAGTGATAGAGTTAAACCACAGCGGCACTAATGCAGGGCATTCAAGCACACTGAAAACCATTCCTGGAGGAAACTTGCACACCTCTGGAAGAAATCACGACACATTAAAACTGGGCTACCATCTCCTGTGCAAAATTCATACCTCTTCAAGGGTTGGAACAACTGATTCTCCACAATCTCCCTCCTGGGGAGGCATCTGACATAACCCTGACAAGTTGAGAGACTGGGTTTCAGCATGACTAAGAGAACCAAAACCCTTGAAAGCAGTGGATATTCCAGGCAGCGTAACACAGGGGCAGAAGGAAAAATTATTTCCGACTATGTCTTGCCTCTGAGGTTTTTCCATGCTACTAAGCTTTTTGGGCAAAGGTTCTTATGTACCCAGAGGGCACCATATGACAGCACACAAAAATGACAACATGATACAAGTCAAAGCACATCATTTATAAGATCAGACTCTGCCAGTAGAAATCTAGTCAAACTTCTTGTTCTTCCACACATGCAAATTTTAGTTCTCGGGGGCTAGGCAAAGGCTGAACTAGTATCACAGTATATCAAAAGAGGAAGACTGTAAAAATTTGAGACCAATGCCACTTATACTTGGAGAAAAAACAAAAAGGCAGAGAGACAAGAACAGTCTGATTTTATACAGAAGCTGTGAAAAGCTATGAAAAAACCCATACTTGCACGAATTCAAAAGCTGCTGTAAAGTCTGGAGAAGACAAAACGACAAGAAAGCGCTGTACTTTCAAAATCTGGATTTAAACCAGAACAATAATGTCAATGAAAGACTGCAGATGGCAGGCAGATAATTCCACAGCCAGAAGAAAGACCAGCCCCAGCCACCCATCCCTAAATCCTCTCAAAAGACTTCAGCCAGACGCAGTCTAATCACAAAAGCAGTCAGAAAGAAAATGAAGAAAAATTACTCATGTATAAGCTTTACAATATACTAATGATCTGACTTATGCAATGGGTATGCCTTCCCAATATTGGTGCAGTTATTTGAGACAGCAGTGATACGGTGAACAGATCACATCCTGCTCTGCAAGTGTAGCAGAGGCAAGGACATCAAACTCTTCTGAAGAGTAAAACATACCTAAAATGATTCACTGTGGTCACTATTAAAAAGTTACTCAAATATTGAGCTGACATAAGGTGACCATACATTCATGGTGATATTTTCATTTTATAAGGCTGGCACTTTGTCTCAGACGGGTCAGTTGCCGAGGAATTTTGGGAATTTTGACTCAGAAGTGTATCAGCACAATATAAATAGACTAGCAACAGGTCTTGTGAAGATGTCACACTGCAGATGCTGATAAAAATATATTCTTGACTGAGTTAAAGCAATCGGCATCTCAAACTGGAAAAAGAAAATGATACCACTGCAGTGCTAACACAACAGTGCAAACCCTTACAAAATTAATTCTCATCAAATCCAAATGCATGTTCCATAATGCAGATGAAAATGCTTTCATCCAACACCATGCCAGATCATGCACCCAAAAACTTTATCTTCAGTGGCTCACTTCACAAAGACAAAGAGTGCTTAGGTGGGGGAAAAAAAGCAAGTTGTGAGAGAGAAAGGGAAAGTAAGGGACAGACTGTTATAAGAAGCTTGCTTTAAACCAGGATTTGAAGGAGGCAAGATCTCATGATTTGAAGAGTACTTGGCCCAAACCATGACAGATTGATTGTTGCCCAACGCGGGCCTCAAAGGCACTTTTTCTCCCCTAAACTCATAACTCCATCTTTCTTCTTCCTCTCCTTGGAGCAAGAGGTCGGGGAGAGCATCTGTCATCTCATCATTGGCCAACTCAGCCCAAACCACGACAACTCCAAATATGCTTCTGATCACAACATCAGATAAAAACAAACAAAAAAAAGGTTTAGGCCTTTTTTGGCATAGGGCCAAATAAACTTTTCTTCAGGATTAGAGCAGACCCAGCAGCAGGCCCACACTCAGCACTTTACACCCAGCTACCTCACAGCCCCAGTACCCTCTGCCTGCATCCACACCAGATGCTTCCATCCACCACTTCCCACAGATGTGCCCAAATCCCATCCCCAACCACAGCCACCTTCCCTCATGGGAAGCTAGATGCACCTAGCGTTTGGAGGACCAGCAGAAGGCAGAGAGGAGCAGAAAGACATGAGTGCTGGGTGTAAGACAGACTCTTCATGCTGATTACACGGACCTTGAGTTCCATACCACACATGGCAGGATCACTGACAAAGACCTACAGGAACAAAGTGATGTGGCACAAAACCACAGCAGCAATCTACAGCCCTGTGCCATAGCATGAGCTAGCTATGGACTCCATACCGCATCAGAACAACATCACTGAGGCTACCAAGATAACCACTCCACAACTGGGTAACACAAAAATTGCTGTGTCATATTAGTTATGCCACCCAACATGTATTCATTGGTCACAACAGGTCTGTTTCCATAGGTCACTTTCCTCTTTCAACACTCAAGATTAACTATTAGTAGTTAATCTTGCATTAGATTTCTTTTTGTCTACAAAGTCTGTGCAGCCTTAATGCTTCATTTACCACACACTTCTCCAATATAAATCTAAATTGACATTTATTCATCCCATCACTGCCTTTTTTTGGTAGAGTTTTTCACCCTGGTATCAAACTACTGCATACCAACAATATCCTTCCCTGCTCCACCATCAGGACCTGCACACCTGCAACTGGATGTCAAGGGCTTCTGTTAGACTTCCAGAAAACAAGAAAAATATTTGTATGGCCAGACTGGCACCACCTTGGGTACAGAGCATCACTGTCTCATGTACCCTGTCCTCCAGGGAGGCCATACTCGGAGAACAAGTTGACATTTGCATGCCTTCATTCTGGCTCTCCCTAACTTTTGAACACCTGCCTTCACAAGCCCAGTCTTTGGAATGGCAATTTCAGATAGACAAGAGAAGAAAAACTTTAGGAAGTTTTTTCTAAACGCCTTTACACATAATTCAGTGAAAGGTCACAGCAATAAAAAGGGGAGGCTTCCCCACTCACTACTATTGCTAACATGAAAACTACCTGGGAAAAAAGATTTTTAAATTTAATACCAGCTAAAGAATCAATGTCTAAATGGAAATATTAACGAGCTATACTTGTAATAGAATTCATGGTTGGGTAAGCACAGATGACAACAATAACACCATCATTTAAACAGCTCTTTTTCATCAATCCAGCTCAGAACACACAGACAATTTAAGCACAAGAATAGAGTCAAAAACAGAGGCTGTCCCATGGGATGAGAAGCTCAACATGAGCCAGCAGTGCACACTGGCAGCCCAGAAAGCCAACCCCATCCAGGGTTGCATCAAAAGTAGCATGACCAGCAGGTCATGGGAGGTGATTCTCCCCCTCTACTCTGCGCTTGGGAGACCCCACCTGGAGTAGTGTGTCCAGCTCTGGAGTCCTCAACAAAGAAAGGACATGGAACTGTTGAAACGGGTCCAGCGGAGGGCCACCAAGATGATCAGAGGAATAAAGCAGCTTTCCTATGAAGACAGGCTGAGAGAGCTGGGGCTGTTCAGCCTGGAGAAGAGAAGGCTCTGGGGAGACCTTCTAGCAGCCTTCCAGGAACTGAAGGGAGCTACAGGAGAGCTGGAGAGGGGCTCTTTGTCAAGAAGTCTAGCAATAGGACAAGGGTTAACAGTTTTAAGTGGGAAGAGGGGAGATTTAGATTAGATATTAGAAAGAAATTCTTTCCTGTGAGAGTGGTGAGACACTGGAACAGGTTGCCCAGAGAAGTTGTGGAGGCGTTCACCTGGAGGTGTTCAAGCCTGGGCTGGATGGGGCTTTGAGCAACCTGCCCTAGTGGGAGGTGTCCCTGCCCATGGCAAGGGGGTTGGAACTGGATGATTTTTAAGGTCCCTTCCAACTCTAACCATTCTATGATTCTGTGACTACCAGAGCTAGAAGCTGACAGACAAAAAAAAAAAAAAAAAAAAAGCTTTATAATCAACTAAATCTTACAAATTGCAATTTGAAACAAAAATAATCTCTTGTATTCCTCCTAAATAATCACATGTACCAAGAAACACAGTCTTACCTATCAAACACTGGTTTGTTTCCAGTATGTAGGGAAAAGAAAAAGCTAGATTTGAAGTTCATGCTTATTTTAATTCCTACCGCTTATCATTGTATAATACATAAAATTTTAACTCCCATAATAAATATATTTGAACTTGAACAGGAATATTTAAGAAGTCCTTTCATTACTTTAAGGCCTATGGCAACTGGCCCACACATAATTATTTGTTTGAACTTGAATAGGCAGAAATTAAGGTATTTTTCTGCTTGAAGTGTCAAGATGAAAAGAGCCTTTGGTTCAATTTCAGCCAAATATCTAGATTAAAGTTCTCAGCAAGATGCTCAAATCATATCTGCTTTAAAAAATATGTATTTCTCATTTAACTGATGGTTGAAAAAATATTTTTTTTCCCCTAAAGTGATATACTTTTGGAAGGTAAACTGTGAAGGTAATCAGAGTCTAATGCTCTATAACGTGCTGACAAAGGCTTTTCACTATTAATAATTTTTGTCTCTGCCAGTTCTTATAAATATTAAGCCTTTGAGCACCAAAGCAGTAAAACCAACTTCAGCAAATACCTCTTTTGCCCAGTTTCACTAATTCCTAAGACAGAATCACAGAACCATTTAGGTTGAAAAAGACCTTTAAGATCATCAAGTCCAACCATTAACCTATCACTGCCAAGTTTACCACTAAATCATGTCCCTCCACACCGCATCTATCCATCTTTTCAATACCTCCGGGGATGGTGATTCCACCACTTCTCTGAGCAGCCTGTTCCAACGCTTAAGAACCCTTTCTACAAATACATTTTTTCCTAATATCCAAATTAAAACTCCCCTGGTGCAACTTGAGTCTGTTTCTTCTTGTCTTATCACTTGTTACAAGAGACCCCACCTCCTTACAATCTCCTTTCAGGTAATTGCAGAGAGCAGATGTTATTCAGCTTGGAAAACACACCAGGCAGACCTTATAGCAGCAGCCTTCAATTAACTAAAGGGGCTACAGGAGAGACTCTTCATCTGGGAGTGTAGTGATAGGACAAGGGGTATTGGTTTTAAAATGAAAAAGGGGAGATTTATACTAGGTATTAGGAAGAAATTCTTTACTCGAAGGGTGCTGAGACATTGACACAGGTTGCCCAGAGAAGCTGTGGATTCCCCATCCCTAGAGCCAGGCTGGATGGGGCTTGGAGCAACCTGGTCTGGTGGGAGGTGTCCCTGCCCATGGCAGGAGGGTTGGAACTGCATGATCTTTAAGGTCCCTTTCAACTCTAACCACTCTATAATTCTATGGAAAGGAGCTAAAATGACTTATTTCAATTTTTTACTTGCCCAAAACAATTACAATTCATTTATGTCTTTGACAAATATCTCCCTAGGCCAATCTTGCCAGTGAAATATGGCACTTCATTTGTGGTTTTAGATAAAAGACTTCCACTAGCTACATGTTGCACTGATGGATCTCTAAGAAAAGACAGGAGTATGACCTCTCTGGAAGCCCAAAATCCTAAATCTTGAGGGAAAAAGAAGAATTGCAAATCTGGAACTAACGAGAATAAATAAATAAAACACAGTTTTTGATGTAATTAATTTAAGAACCTAAAAGTGTTTACAAACATTCATTGTTTTGCCACCCATCCAAACAGACAAGTGTTGTTAGTCTAATTACACAGATTTAGAGTAAGGGGCAGGAAGGCTTTTTTCTTACCTCACAAAATGACTCACTGGCAAAGTCAAGCAGAGGTGAAGCAGAAGGTAAACGGAGAAATACAGCTCAAGGCTGGCGTTCATTACCATGCTCTGCAAGTACCTGATTTATTAAGATCTAATCAAGTCCAAGAACATGATAGTGCAAACTCCAGAACGTGTCACCTGTGACAGAGCATGATGCTATGCCTGGTGCTATAACTACATTATATCGGCAAACACTGGAGCTCCATTTGTGGAGCCTGCTTCCCACAGTTTCTTTACCCCGAAAAAGAGAAGAACTCTGCAAAAAAGCTTGAAGAAAAGCACCTGGGTGATCAGGAGGTTGATCACTTTTAGTTTTACCCATCATTTACCAATCATTTCGTTTCTAGTGTTCAAAGTCAGTCTCCTACCTGAAAGTAAAAGCACTGCCTGGGTAAATATCAAGAAGAAAGGGAAAGTGAAAACTTTCCACATGAAGTACGATCACAAAACCACTTCTTAATTTTATTACAGTTTCTTTACAAACAAACAACAAGGAGGGAAGCAATAAGATGACTACTGCTACAGCATCCCCATCAGGCTAATGCGTCCTCACTGACACAGACAGACACACATCACCTATATACCAGGCATCTAAATAAGGATTTCTATAGATCTTATGCACACTGAAATCTAAAGGCAGGTGCCTAATTCTTTATGTCCCCCAGCCGACTGTCAGTTTGGTACATTCAGTGGATATAATTAGTACTTTTTGCTTAGAAATTACTAAGTTCTGAATTCATGTCATTAGGCTACGTCTTGTGGTCTGCGACGCAACTGAGGATCTTACACATAATTATAATCTCCAGAAACACTTTGTTTCTCAAGTATCTAAAGAATGAAGATTACACAATACTTGGAACCTGAGCCTGCCGACTTAAGTTGTTATAAAACCAGCTGCACACCCAGACACCTCACGTTGAAAGCAAGCATGTTAAGTAAATAACATTCTTCTGGGAATAAGCCATGCACTCCAACAGTCCTACCAGAGGATCCTGCCTGACTAATGAAGGATTTAGTCTTCATTACATTTTCCCATCTCTGAACAGAGACAGATTTACTCATCTTCCCAGTGGATTGTTCTTTTAACGCTGGCAGGACATGGAATCATAGAATAGTTTGGGTTGAAAGGGACCTTTAAATAAAGGTTATCTAGTCCAACCCCCCTGCAACAAGCAGGGACATCTTCAACTGTATCAGGTGGCTCAGAGCCCCATCCAACCCAACCCTGATTTTTAAGTCTGTTTAAATAACTAATGGAGGGAAGATCCTCCCTGCAAGTAAGACACTTTCTACCTCTCTCATTTTTTTCCCTGTGAATGAAAGGCAGACAACAGCAGACAACACATCCTTCTGATTATATGTATGGAAGAAATACCAACCAGAAAAACAAACAACCACTTCACGCGTAACTATAAAAATACAAAAGATATTGGTTATGCCTTTTTAAAAAAAACAGAATGCTGTGACACACACGCACCACCCCTGGGCATGATAAGCCCTTTATTAATACAATAAAAGATAAAATGAAGACTGAAGAACAACCACACACCACAGATTTCCAACATCAGGAGAACGTGTACTCACGAGCTGTCGGGTCCTCGGGGGAAGCTGCTGTTTGCAGGAAAAGTAGTGGGAATATTTTCGGCGGAGTTTTCAGGTGATGTCAACAACAGGAAGGCTGACTCGGAGCCAGATTTCCATCACTCATCAGGAGGCAGCCTTAAAAGTTGGAACAAGAGCGTTAAAGGCTCCTCCTTTGCACACACACACAACCCCCACACCCCACAACTGCAATTAAAGCCTCATTAGACACAGTCTCCCGTATCTATGCGGCAGCGCGGAGAGTCCGCGGGTGCGGGAAGGAGGGAGGGGAGGGTTGTGGGGGTCCCAGGGGTGCGTCTCCCTATTCCGGGAACCTAATAGGGAAAGACTTTAATTACTGGAGGGGGGAGGGCTGATTTTGCGCGGCTACAACCCAGCCCGACCACCCTCCGCGACCCCCCCCCCCCCCCCTGCAGCCCC
>VXBW01003926.1:675885-694045 GCA_013400375.1 Thinocorus orbignyianus | reverse complement strand
GGGATAACCTCCTTTCCCTATCTTTCTGGGGTGGGAGTTACTGGTTATTAGTGGTAATGTGATTTTAGTGAGTGTGTGGAGGTGGGGGGGTAGGGGGGAGGTTGGGTGTCAGGCTATAAAAGGCAGCGGCAACACACATTTCTGTGTCCAGGGCTGCTCCGCAGCTGTGGATGTCAGTCCCAAACCGTGGCAAGGCTCTGCTCCATGGCTGTTGTCCGTTTGTCTGTCTGTTGCTGGATGCGGATCTGTGTCGCTGTGGATGGTGATGCTCGGAGGGACAGGCTTACTGGGTGGGGGGGTTGGAAAAAGCAGCCTCATTCAGTAAAAAGCAGGCGATGCCAGCTCAGAGCCTGTTGCTTTCATTCAGAGCCTGAATTCATTCTTCCGAGACATATTTCACAAAGGAGCTTGGAAAGCTCTCAGTATCTCAGGGCGAAAAGAGAATCGCTTTTTTATAAGAACGTAATAAAAGGCCACATGTTTTAGGGCTGCTTTGATTATTAGCATGCAGAGCTCTTCTCAAAGGCCCAGTCCGACAGGCTGCCATGGGAGGTATCGCATTGACTAATGCAATTTTGGGGAGGGGGAGAAGGTCGGTGCTTTGCATATGAGCTTTCGTCGTTAAAGGCTGTGGGAATGCCAGGTTGGAAGAGCTGTAGCTGAGGCTAATTAAAGTCTTGCTTGACGCTGCTAAAGAATTGCAAAAAGAATGTATATTAGCATATTTCTTTAGTGCTAAACTAGCAGCATTTTCTGCAGAGAAGTAATCCATGCTCTGTCCTCAGAGGAATTTCTTTGGATATTTTTCAATAGGAACTTCGTTAGATGGCTAATTTCAATTTGCTTCTTTGTAGTGACACCAGAATATTGTGCTTAACAGAGACAAACCTTTGAATCCTGGGGAGAAAACAGTCCATGCAGGCACCTTTTTTACGCAGAATTAAAACAAAGGTCCATTTTAACAGTCCAGATCCCCTCCCTTTCTGTTTCATTCTGAAGACTCTGCAGAAAGAGGCATAGAGCATGTGTAATGGAGGGACTTGGGATTTGGGTCTGTGTTTTGTATATTTAACACTGGGCTGCAGGGAAAGGGGTTTCCTTTTCCCTTTTTTTGTTCTCACTCTTCCTGGACCTGTACAGTAAGTAGTCCAAAATCCAGTGTCACAGCCTCCACTTTTCTACAAAGACAGAATGGAACTGGCAATATAAGGAGAACAGCTTCAATGCATGGCTGTTGAAAGTGAGGAAAGAAGCCAGGCTTAAAAGTGAAAGCATAATTTCTGCTTGTAGGCACATGGGAGATTTCAAAACTCTATATTGGTCATCTCTCACCCTGTGTTGGTTTCTTGTCTCCAGCCTGAATGCTGAAACCACTGCTCTTGTCCTTTTCTTAGTCTTTTTACTCTACACACAGGGTCATATTCAGAGACCTTAAAGCACTTAGTTTACATAAAGCCTAGTCATATTTTTGATATATGCAATTAAAAAGTATTTAAAAGCAGGGAAACAGTCGGCAGAGCGACCAAGGGAGTAGCTTTAAGACATACGATTGCAGAGTGCCACGCTTCTGGTTCTGAGTCTTTTCTTCAGCCACAAGAATTTCCTTCCACCAGGCATTTCTGCAGCGTTTATGAAGCCACAGTAGCACAACAGCTTTCTTCATTGCATATAAGCTTTTTTTCCCTGTTAACTCTTTAGTGTCAGGCCATCTGTTAGCGTTGAAGTTCATTGTATGTGTTTTGTAAGGCTGTTGTCTTGACAGCGCTCCAAAATGCTGCAAATATCAGAGTCATGGTAGTGCTGTAAGTGCTATGAGGTCACTGGGCTTGAAGGTACATGAGTAGAAAGTTTGGGACTGCTATTTCTCCTTTACACAAAA
The DNA here is from genome assembly GCA_013400375.1 of Thinocorus orbignyianus. Classification (NCBI taxonomy): domain Eukaryota; kingdom Metazoa; phylum Chordata; class Aves; order Ciconiiformes; family Thinocoridae; genus Thinocorus; species Thinocorus orbignyianus. The sequence goes on along the minus strand of VXBW01003926.1, from coordinate 692,166 downwards.
AGGGTTTAAACTTTAAAATAACATAATTGTATTTGTGGGGAAAAAATATTAGCTGTATTAGTTTAAAACTAGACTCAGAGGCTTGTTACCTAAGAGATGGTAACGTGGGCAAAATAATTTCTTTTGTCTTGATGTCACTTGAGCAGAGGAACTGCAGTGCTTTATTTGGACATTTGGAAACTGGTGACAAACACTGGAAACAAATACACCTTTCAGTGTGGCATCCCCGTCGCATACGCGTCTGCAGCGCTGATAGTCACTTGCTCACAATCACAAGTAATTGCAATTGAGGGGAATTCTCAGGATGGGCTTCAAAACCTGTTTTAGTTATGAATGGGTATCTCTAATAGTGTGAAGGAGAAATTAGGATGTCCATTGTGTACTCAGTGTGCGTCCCAGTGAGACAGGTCAAGACTGCTACGTGCGGTTCTCAGTGAACTCCTCAGAGCTGGGCTCTTCTGCGTGTTGCAACGCACACAAATTGCACTCCATAAGCAAAAAACTCAACTGCAATGAAAGAAATTTTGTAAGGAATTGAGTGGTTCTCTGTGGGGAAAGAGCTTTTGGGTTTGTTAAGTTTGATTTGTGAATATTTCAAAGGATGTAGCCTCTAACCAGTGTGACTTCTGCTGTTTATGGCTGCTTGGAGAAGTTGAAATACGGAGGACTGTTGACAGGCATGAGAAACTGGCATTTTATAACATTCACTCTTTGCAAAAGTGAATGAATTTCCCCTGTTCACAATAGGGAAAATTATCTTTCCCATTACTGAACAGAGGAAAGTTCAGTGTTTCTCGTAGGCATATGATGATCTCACTCAGTAACCTAGTCTGGGGAGTCGCAGTGATACATCTACTGGCATTTCTGTGGCAAATTAAAGAAGGAGTTGTCATGTACTCTGCAACGGAATGTGGGCAGGCAGCACATCGTCCAATTCCTTTACATATAAGGTAATCTCCTAACTCTCTCTCAGAGGAAAGTGCTATAGCAGCCTTGCTATCTAGTCAGGTTTGGATGATACTCATTTACATCTCCCTGCCTTTGAACTGGCAGGATTTCAAATGCAAAGTAACAGTCTTACTAGCAGAAGAGCTGGTGTTCATTCTTCTCATCTGTAACTCTGCACTTGCAACTGCATTTTTTGGTTGCTTTTTTTTTTTTGTGTGACTTTAATATAAAGCTATTTCTTTCTAGTAAATATCACACTCCGTAAAAATCTAACAGCCTGGTGTAATTTAATGCACCAACAATGGAAACCCCCAAGTTATTGAGAATATTTTTGTTAGATGCATGTACATTTTTAGCTTGTTTCTTAAAGAAAGGGGAATTAGGTAGCCTGTTTTCTGGATGTCTCATCACTGGTCAGAATTTGGGAAACTACTGTCTACATTCAACCAAATTAGAATGAAAGATGTCTCAAAGATGATCACAGAATCACAGAATGATATGGGGCTGGAAGGGACCTCTGGAGATCATCTAGTCCAACCCCCCTGCCAAAGCAGGTCCACCCAGAGCAGGTTGCACAGGAACGTGTCCAGGCGGGTTTGGAATGTCTTCAGAGATGGAGACTCCACCACCTCTCTGGGCAGCCTGTTCCACGGCTCTGCCACCCTCAAAGGAAAAAAGTTCCTCCTCATGTTTAGATGGAACTGCTTATGTTCAAGTTTATGCCCATTATCTCTTGCCCTGTCACTGGGCACCACTGGAAAAAGACTGGCCCCTTCCTCCTGACACCCACCCTTTAAGCAGTGATAGTTGTTGATCAGATCCCTCCTTAGTCTTCTCTTCTCTTGGTCTAAAAAGACCCAAGTCCCTCAGCCTCTCCTTATAAGAGAGATATTCTAGTCCCCTAATCGTCTTTATAGCCCCCTGCTGTACCCTCTCCAGCAGTTCCTACAGGTTTGATGAAATCTGGCATTCAGAAGAGCAGAGAGACCCAAGTGACAGTTTCCTCAGAGGGACAGGTGAGGAGATGTTTGGATTCTCTGTGGTAGCAGCCAGCAAACTGGGATAAAGCATGTCAGGTCTAAGTAACCGGCACGTGTTGAGCTCCAGATCAGCCACAGTGTGTCATATCTGTTATTTGGAGGATATGTCACAAGACATGCAGGGGGAAGTTGGTGTTATTGTGGTGAGGAAAGGAAGGGGACACAAAGTACACATCCGTAGCAAGTTAGACCTCGTAAGTTCTGTTGCATACAGAGCAAATGGGATTTTTTAAAAAATTTTTTGAAATACACAATAAAGGCTCAACCAGAAGACTGCTCTGTATATGCCTTTATAAAGTATTTTATTCAAACTAGTTCTCCTAAAGCTTTGAATAATTTTTTCCCCTTTTGATGATGGCCAATGTGCTAATTGCATGATGTGTGGATATATGCACATTGATGAAATTGTGATTATACATTTGGCAGCTGTGGAAAACGTGTGTGTTAAAGAAGAGGATGGGTGGAGGAAACATCACTAAACGCTGTATACCTTTGATTTGCTTTATTGACAAGATTGTACCCAACTAAATACTGTTATATCATCCTAGAGCAGGTGTTTATTATCCCTCTGTAGCTGTGAAGTACTGTAGGTACATGCTACTTGCAGCCCCAGGAAGAGGGTTGGCAGGAAGGGTAGAGCAGCTTCTTGGCTGCGGTTTATTAATTCCTAAATTTGTTGTCTGTGGATCAGCAGAAGTTGGCCACGGCTGCGCTAGGAGGATAAGATTCTCACGGAGTTTCCTGTCCCTATGCTGCTTGAAGGAGTTTTCATCTGTGCACTGCTCCAGGCTGGCAGTGTTTCATGTGTGATAATTCACAAGAGGACAGTAAGTGGTGATACCTGTCATGGCCTTTCAAATGTATTTAAAATGGACGGGATCCCACCAGTAATGAGTTTTGAATGCCTGTCAATCACCGTGGTGACACCACACTGAGTGGCAGAACCACTCACAAGCCAGTAGATGGTGCCAAGGGATGTTTTATGCTAAAACTGTGAGACCTTTGGTTGCGAAGCCCTAATTCTGGGTAACAAGATGCTCAGGAGGCACAGACAGACGTGAACAAGGTTCTGTGCCCTCCTGGCAGGCACATCCTGCTCTTGTGTTTCGGAAAGCTGTGAGTGAGGCTTGAGGAGCTCCAAAGGACAGGTGTGATCACCACCCCTGGGTTCCAGACATGATTCAAGGCAAAGGATTCCTTCAAGCTTTCAATTTCTCAGCTGTGTAATAAATTGACAGGTTCAGGTTGTTGTTGCTGAAGTTTCTTGGTTTGGAGTTTCATACTTTTGGAGGAAAGTTGGTCACTTGAAACACGCAGGGAGATGAAGGAAGGATGCAGATGAACAAGTGTGTGCTGATTTTCTGCAATTCAAAATCTATCCCAGCAGAAAAAGACAAAGAAAGGCAATTATGATGTGCTCTGAATAATGTTGCGTAGCCTGTACTGCAGTGGGTGGGTGGTCTGCCTGACAACTTGTGCATTTAGCCTCTTGTCTGATCAGTATTTCAAACCCAACCTCTCTTTGCTGCGAGTGTTACTCTGCAGATTTATCATTGACAGCTCATTTTTTTCCTATTGCTTGTGTTTGATGCAGTGGACAGGGTATCACAGAGGTGTTTGAAAGCTTTTTACATCTACGAGCAGTACTGTCTTTACCTTGGATATTTCAAAGTTACATTTAGTCTGGCTAAATGAAACAATTGAGGCTGTTGTAGCTGTTTTGATTAGAGATCCTGAAACTTAAATTGTTGTACTTACAGGTGTGGATAGCTATACATTCGTGTGTTTACACATGCAACAGTATAGTTCACTACTCTTAACTACCTTTATGTTAATATAACTGCATCAGCATTAGAAAATGTTCTCATTTATTGGTACTGGTTTCAAACTGGTGTAGGTAACACAATGAAATGACTGTGTTCCCATGCCTTTGTTTTGCAAATAGGCAGGGGGTATGCTGCAATCTTATTTATTGGATAACAAACTTCTACAGATCATAACACAAATTATACAATACCAGGTGAAATCCTAACCACCTTAGACAAGGACTCCTCGCTAACTCAGTACTTTGTTGTAACTCCCACCATAGAGAAATTGTTTGCCTGATGAGTTGTCCTCTTCATAGAATCATAGAGTTGTCTGGGTTGGAAAGGGACCTTTAAGATCGTCTAGTCCAACCATCAACCTAACTGATAAAAAACCGTCAATAAACCATGTCAATAATCACTATGTCAACCTGTTTCTTCCTACATAGGATGTGTGATTTTTATTTATTTATTTATTTAAGAGGACAGAAGCCCTCTTGTTGCCTTAGGAGGATCACACAGATGTAACTAACATAAACCTACTCCTTTATTCCAGCAGCATGAGGTAGCTATCAGTTGACAAGGGTGTTTATTACCGGATTATATTCTTTTAAAGTGGGGTTAGAATGTATGTGGCTTAGTGTTAATTGGAGTAAAATTAGATATTATAGGATATCTGTTTGTGACAACACATTTTTCACATGTAAACTGAGTGATCAAGCCTTTTGCAGTCTCTGTCTGTCAGATGAGAAGCAGGTTTTATGACAGAATAGCCAAAGGGGAAAATAATTTAAAATGCCTGTAGCACTGCTCCCTAAAATTAAAATTTGGTAACATTTGTGTATATCCAAGTAAAAATGTCACAAAAAAAATCTTAAATGTGTGTTATCTGACAGTTACTAATTATATTGATGTAGTTTATTAATTTTCTTCTTGTGTGATTCTATTCAGTTTTGGATTTCAATGATCCCTTCAGTACCGAAGTTAAGCCAAGAATCCTGCTCATGGGATTGAGAAGAAGTGGGAAGTCTTCCATTCAGAAAGTTGTCTTTCACAAAATGTCGCCGAATGAGACTCTTTTCCTGGAGAGCACAAACAAGATCTGCAGAGAGGATGTTTCCAACAGCTCCTTTGTCAACTTTCAGATCTGGGATTTTCCTGGGCAGATTGACTTCTTTGACCCTACTTTTGACTATGAGATGATTTTCAGAGGCACTGGAGCACTCATATTTGTTATTGATTCTCAGGTAAAAGGGGATTTAAGTTACCTTTTTATTTTCTTTCTTCGTCAATATACAGCTGGATTGGAAAGCATAGATTTTTTTTCAAAGCAAATAAATTACTTTGCTTACATCACACACATTAAGAGGAAGTAATTAAAACATGGTTGGTTATTTTGGTTATTTTTTAATCTCTCTGCTGTAGGTTCAAAGGTTAACTAAATTGTTTTAACATCTCAGATTACTAAATGCTGACAGCATGAGGCTGGCACACGTGCTGGATATAGTCTCAGGCTTCTACTTAAAGAAACAGAAAGATTTAGTTCTTGATGAACTTTACCACTATCTAAAAGTAAATAGCCTAAAATTATATATATATATATAAAAATATAAATATATATATATATTTTAGAAACTTTCCTATGGTTACAGCTTTTCTTTTTCCTTCATTAGGATGATTATATGGAAGCATTAGCCCGGTTGCATCTTACTGTGACCAGAGCCTATAAAGTGAATCCAGATATCAACTTTGAAATCTTTATCCATAAAGTGGATGGTTTATCAGATGATCACAAGATTGAAACGCAGAGAGATATTCACCAGAGGGCAAATGATGACCTTGCAGATGCTGGATTGGAGAAGATTCACCTCAGGTGAGAAAAGCTGCTGTGCAGTGAGGAGGTCTCCTCTCCTAGAGACGAGAGCAGCTTATTTGACAAGTTGTTCTTTTCGGTTCTCTTGAAGTAGCAGACAAGGAGCTTTTGATACATGAAGGAAAAGGATAATCAGAGATATTGCATTTGACCTGAGCCAAAGAAAGGATCTTATTTCTGGTTGCTGTCTTGGAGGGAAAGATGGAGAGATGTGCTTAAAAACAGAAAACAAATACTCCAGAATCCTACCAGTTTTTGCTGCAGCTGCTGTCTTGAAATAAGTTGCTTGGACAGTGGCAGCAAGCAGTAGAGCTCCAGCCAGTAAAGTGTATATGCCATCTACATCACTTTTCATAGAATCAGAGAATTGCCTAGGTTGGAAGGGACCTCTAAGATCATCTAGTCCAACCATCAACCTAACCCTGATAAAAAACCATCACTAAACCATGTCACTAAGCACTATGTCAACCCAGCTTTTAAATTCATCCATGGATGATGCCTCAACCCCTTCCCTGGGCAGCCTGTTTCAATGCTTGATAACCCTTTCAAGGTAAACGTTTTTCCTGATGTCCCATTTGAACGTCTCCTGGTGCAACTTGAGGCCGTTTCCTCTTGTCCTGTGACTTGGGAGAAGAGACCGACCCCCCCCAGCTACACTCTCCTTCCAGGGAGTTGTGGAGAGCGAGAAGGTCTCCCCTCAGCCTCTTTTTCTCCAGGCTGAACAACCCCAGCTCCCTCAGCCTCTCATACCAGCTCCAGTGCCCTTCTATGGACCTGCTCCAGCACTTCAATGTCTTTTTTATGGTAAGGGGCCCAAAACTGTACACAGTACTCAGGATGGGGCCTCACCAGTGCTGAGTAGAGGGGAATGATCTCCTCCTGAGTCCTACTCACCACACTGTTCCTCATACAGATCAGAATGCTGTTGGCCTTCTTGGCCACCCGGGCACACTGCTGGCTCATATCCAGCCGACAGCTGACCGACACCCCCAGATCCTTTCCCTCAGGGCAGCTCTCCAACCACTTTTCCTCACGCCTGTAGTGCTGCCTGGGGTCGTCGTGACCCAAGTTCAGGATTTGGCACTTGGACTTCTTTGAAACCTCTCTGTCTCACAGTCCCCTCCCGGTCACTAGTCCTTGCTGCTGCAGCCTGCTTGGAGCCACTTGGGGAGGCAGGTGCTGTCTCTTTGCCTTCTGTCCACTGATAAAGTGGATTATTGTGGCAAATAATGAAAAATAATGGACTTTTGCAGGCTAGAAACTAGAGGATATCGAGTTGTCACACCTTTTTTAGCACTCTGATGCCAAGTACAAATATATTAAAAAGAGACACCTGCTCCGTGAACATGCCAGCTCTTTAGAGCTCTTAACAGCTTGACTGCATCATTGCATTGATGAATAGGTCCACAGCTTTCAAAAAGTAGATCACAACAGATATACTTAATTTAGTAAGTGTACCAAGGTGGGAGTTGCATCCTGAAGTTCTACATCCAGGTCCAGTTTGCAGTGTCTGTAGAGGTTTTTTTGTATGGAGATGAAGGCTATGCTTCAGTCATAACGTGTGACTTCTGATCACAAGGGGTTAATTGCATAAGTGTAGGCACTTGCTGTTTGACAATATTTCATTTCACTCATGTTATGAAAGGTACATCATGTTCACAGTATGTGGCTAAAAGGAAAATGTGGTGACGTTTTTTTCCAGCTTTTATCTGACAAGCATATATGATCATTCTATATTTGAAGCGTTTAGCAAAGTGGTACAGAAACTGATTCCACAGCTCCCAACACTGGAAAACCTGCTTAACATCTTTATTTCAGTAAGTACTTGTTATATACTTTGTCTGTAGATCCAGCTATGTCCAACATGCATGTTCAGATAGTCTGCCTTCTGAGAGATGATGAGCAATGTGAACTCTCAGAGAAATGCACCCACATGCATTGCTTGGCCTCACCTCCCTGTCTATTAAACGGTGTTGCTGAGCTGCTGAGATACTCACAGTATTTCCTGAATCACATAAAGTGCATTTGCAGCCATCACTTTTTTGCTCGTACGTTTATCTGAATGTTGCAAAGGCCTGTGCTGTATGCATTTGTTTAAGTAGTACTTAAAATTTCTGTAAATGAATTCTTATAGGAACATCATCTCCTCTGACCTCTTACGTAGAGCTGTCTATAGTGCTTCCTAGAATTAATTCTACTTTCTATTGAAATTTAACTCCCTTAAGAAGATCTTCTCTTGTCTTGAAAGTTTTAGAGGTAGAGTCCATCACAACTTTCACATCTTCCATAGTTCCTCCGAAGGCCAATTAGAAAGCTTTGCCTATCTAGCGGCTTGTTACCACTGTGGAGGTAATTGCTTGCTCTGCTGTTCCCGTATGTGTGGTCCCTTCCTCTCCTTTGTGCTGATTCTGCTGCTCACCTGTTCCCTCACTGTGCAGGAATCGCTATGACACAACTAATGCACTGTTTAATTTAGTTAAAAGCAGGTCATGGAGGAGTCCAACATGCTTTTGTTTCGATACAAGATAAAAGATGGGAACACGGGGCCGCTAGTAGAGGGGAACACAGCGAGTAGGTTGTGAAGAGGAGGAGCTCCCTGTTTTGGTGGTTGTTAATTCGGGTCGTAGTGGTTCCTGAAACTGCCCCCTTTGTCACAGTACTCTAATGCTGCGCCTTGCATCTAGCATTGGTTTGTCAAGCTTCAGTTTCTAAGCAAGTTGTTTTGTTGTGCCTTTTTGTGATTTTAAAGTAATGAAATTATTTAGTATCATTCAACAGCCTGTAAGATAAAATTAGACTTTGCAGTTTCTCGGTGTAGGGTGTGTAAATGGAGAGAGAGAGAGAGAGAGTGAGAGAAGAGTTGGATGTGTTGCTGAAAGGGAGAGCTAGTATTAGAGGAAGTTCTTTCCACAGCTTACTCTCTTACTGTTAGACAACAAATGACGCTATTTCGTAATGAAGGGTTTGTTACAAAGGTCTGTTTCTACCAAAATGGCTGGACCACATACCAGTTACATCCAGTTAGGACAGGACAGTAATGAAGGAGCAATGACAAGTTGGTGAAGAATTTTTGCCAAACCACCAGAGGAATTGAGCATGAGCTGCTTCCTGAACGACTGATGGTGGTAGCTGCCTGTGTGTCTGGAACACCCGGAAGGCAGCTTTAGTAATATCTGGAGTATCAAATGTAATGTGTAAGGAAGAACAAGTCTTTCAAATGAATGGGAAGTCTAAAAAAGTGAAGAAGTACGCTATTTCTATTATTCAGCAGGGGAAACAGTCTCAAACTGTTTCTTGGCTCCAAATCATGCAAAATCCAGTTTGTTAATGACCTAGAGCAAGGCTTAGCTACATTGCTATGTTCTCAGCATGCTTGCTGTCTGTTTTCATGAGTATCTTCACAACAGAAGACTCGGAATGACTCTGTTTGCAACCACAGGAAGACTAAACATCATTATCCAGCACAGAATTAGTCAGCGGGTGCCTCTTCTCTTTAGCAACTTGGTGACAACAAATCTTGATGCGGATTTTGGTCATGCCTTACCCCAGGAAGTCAGTGTGCTGGATATCAGTGTGGCTGTATTGGTGTTCTAGTTTGGGTTTTGCAGCAATATTCATGAGGATTTGCTTTCATTTATGCCGTGAAGGCTTCCAACATGAAAAGCTGATGGTTATAAAAATAGATCTGTGATGACTTTTTAAGTTCACAGCAGGTTTTTGCCTAATTTTGTGGTGCCACAGTGTGTTAGCTTGGACGTTTGAGAAACTGTTGGTGTGATAATACTGCTTCTGCCTTCTTTCATATAACTGCTTGTAAAGCATAAAATAATGGTTGGTTTGGCATTCAAACGCCATCTAAATGTTACCTGACTCCCTGTCAGGATGTCTGGGTTTTTTTAATTACCTTGTCCTTACTAAGCAATCAGATTGTGTGACACAGGGGTTTTCATTTTAGGGTTATTGGAGGTTTTCTTGAGGGATGTTAAAAAGTATATGTTAAACAATGAGTTGTCATGGTAGAAATGAAATTAAATGCAGTTTTGTTTAATGATTTAAATTTCATAATCTGTAAATTCAAATGGGGTATTTAAAATTCATTCACTAAATATGCTGTTTGCTGCAAGATCTTTGAAAATTACTGTCCCAATTGAATTTATAACTGTAAGGGACTGGTAGGTTCTTTCACTTTTTTAGGGCCAAATTTTAGCTTACTTTTCATACTTTCAAGAAGCAAAAAGATAGGCCCATTTACCTAATGTAGGAATTGGAGTAGTACTGCTACTTCTACTGAACCCATTCCATTTAAAGACTAGAAACTGCCTTCTACTTTGTAAAACCCAGTATAGTTGAAAAACGTGATGTGAATTTCAACTACCTTGTGATTTTTACCTATGCAAAATAACATCTCCTGTGTTCGTTGCAGAAGATTTTTTGCACTGACTCTCTGGGCTTAGTTTAGCCATGGAATACTCTGTTGTCGATTCAGAGTACTTGATAGAGCTTCTAGCACATGTTGCATCATCTTTCCAGCCTGTAAGGTTGTGTCAGAGATGACTATCGGTTTTTCTGGCCCTGCTCTAAGTGCCATCAATGGCAGCATTTCATTCAGTTGCATAAGGCAGCTGTTGGCTTTTGTTTCTCTAATAAGGAACCCTCCTGCTCTAGTAACAGAAACAGTTGATTTCTTATTGTCATTTCCCCTGACTGTTAATGATCTAATGTTTCTTTAAATAGTATTTTTCATCTGCTGTTTCCTGATTGTTTTTTTGTGACTTGTAATTATTGTTTGTGCTGGTAATTTTTTAACTTGAACAATTTTCTCACAAACATTCCGGCAGATCCTTTGCTTTTTCACTTAAAATTGTACCAAAATCCCTGGCAAAGGAAATCTGAGAAGTCACGTGGGTACAATTTAGTGGTTACTGCTCCTGGCACTCCATCCTACCTTTTCACTGAGGTTTCTTTCACTGTGCAAGTTTTGATGGAAGCAAATATGTGCCAGTTTCTCAGCAGGTCCTACCACGATGTATTAGTTTCAAGTGAAAACGAGCATGGTTTAAGTTAAGACACCAAGTTCTGCCTTTACCAGCAGGTATAACTGCTGACAAGGCAAACGTCTCAAGATGAAAACCTTTTAAACTGTCACTGTAGGTATAGGCAAGCTGCAACAGCCAGAGTTCTGAGATGGAAAAATCACTTTTCATCGTTAAGTGTTATTATATTGTCACTGGCATCTTAATAATTTAAGGTACATCTTACCTGTACAGCTTAAATTACCGCTGTGTCTCTCCTCATATGATAAAAGATTTTATAATCTACTTCTCATGAATGACACTAAAGGGCTCAAGTTCCAACTTCTTTTTTCTAAAATGACTTCTATTTTCAAATATGTATTTTGGCAATTAATTATGGCTATATACTCGTATGATATTTAGTGGTGGATCTTGTGATTAATGTTATTTGACAGCATCTGTCAAAGGATGTGAGGTGCTGTCAGAATTATTATTTAAAAATTAAAATTAGAGAACTCTGTGGCCAGAATAACCAACATAATTATACATACTTTTCTGTTCTTAGTGCTCCAAGAAAGTAGGCTCATAGAGCCATGTAGGCTGAAAGAGACTTTTTGAGGTCAGCTCCTGCTCGGGGTCAAGCTGGTTAGAGCAAGGTACTCATGGCTGGGTCCAGTCCAGTTTTGAGTATATCCAAGGATGGAAACTCTAGAACCTTTCAGGTCAGCATGTTCCCAGTACTTTGCCACTCATGCTAAATTATTGGGTTTCTTCCTTGTATGAAATCAGAATTCCTGCTTGTGCCTTTTGCATCTTGTCTTTCAGCCCTGTACTTCTGAGAAGAGTTTGGCTCTGTCTTCTGTGCACTCTTGCATTAAGTGCTTGTAGGCAGCAACGAGCCTTCTCTTCTTCAGTTTTCTGAGACTCTCCTTGTACTTCAGCCCACATACCTACGATATTCAGAGTGTATACTTATTTTGAATATTTCTTTTATTAATGAGTTACTGAAATGTGCTACTCATAGAGTCTTTTCTGTAATGAAATGACAGAAATTCACCTCTAAACTCTCTTATTATTGATGGGTGTTTCCAGCCTTTGTTGCAAGTGCAGTGGTGGCAGAATTCAGAGAATCATAGAATGGTTAGAGTTGGAAGGGACCTTAAAGGTCATCTGGTTCCAAAGTTCAAGAGGTTCCAAGCCTCTTTAAGAAGAAAATGCCCAAAATATTGCTGGCCACTGTTAATAGCGTACCTAGGGTTGAAATTTTTCTGCCAATTTTGGGAAATTTGGAAGGTGGAAACATCACTTCAGTCTCTTAACTATGTGTTAAACAGTTGACTTAGGGAAGAAGAAGAAGAAGAAGAAAAGCTTCTGTAATAACAAAGGAAGCTGAAGCTACTAAAACTTACTAGACGTTTTCAGCATGTTTTTTGGTAGTTACAAAACTGCTGTGGCAGCAGTCCCAAATCATATTAAAAAGAGAAGCCCATATTTGGAGAAAATTCGGTTTGGTGGGAGACAGTTGCTTCTCTTCTTTGTACAGGTGGATTCTGAAGCATATTTCAGAGCTTGAGCTTTAGCAATGCTGGGAAATTGCCCTTTGTGTTCAATGCTGGGACAGACACCCAGATGCAATTCCTTGATATCAGCAAGCAAAGCTACTGTTTTCAGTTAAACAGTACACATTTTTTTCCTTTTTCTTTTTTTTCCCCAGGAAGTAGAGGCTTATGGCAGTTTACTTATCTACGCAAAGAGTATGAGCTAGCATTCCTGGCTGGCCCCTGTGAATATGATCCATCTCCAGTATGGAAAGAGTCTTAATCAGCTTGGCAGGATGAGAGGAATGTAGCTGTCATCACGTTAGCAAGCCTTAGCATTATAAACATGGCTTTAACCACTAATGCTGCATGAAAACTGAGAGACTGGTTATTCTCCTGTGATCCTTAAAGGTGTTCTAAGGAACCAGATGAGAAAACAGCTACAGACCCCAATGAGACAATATCTTAATTTCTTTGAGGAATTAGTTCCTGAACTCAACTGCCTTCTTTGTCCATCAGCTTTTCCTTTGCCTTGTTTCTACCTTCTTACGTGTCCAGCTAGAATAACTTTAAATTACAGCGCTCTCTCTATGTCTGTTGTTAGAACCAAAAACCCCAAAGCTTGATCTTGGAGGACATTTCCCCCAAACATTTTCCACTGTAAATCTCTCCAGATACTTTCCAGAGAGGGGTGATTGGGGAGTGTAACTTGGCATTATGGCTGCCCAGAGGCAGAAACTGGTGGAAGGTCTGTGAGCAACATGGTTTTCTACAAATACGGCAGTGCTGTGCATACAGTTCTTTCAAAATGAGCTTGACTGCAGTTTAACTTCCACTTCTTCAGCATAACAGGCAAATAGGGGAACAAAAATGCTCAGCATTAATGTGAAAACATGACTTCCATTTTATTTTTCTTTCTTTCTTTTTTTTTTTTTTTTTTCCTTAAATAGAATTCCGGGATTGAAAAAGCATTTTTATTTGATGTAGTCAGTAAGATCTATATTGCCACGGACAGTACTCCAGTGGATATGCAAACTTACGAGCTCTGCTGTGATATGATAGATGTTGTGATCGACATTTCTTGTATATATGGGTAAGTACATTGTTAATGTTTATCATAAAACTGCATACCTAGAACCTGGGTGGCCTCAAAATTAGAATGATATGGGTATAAACAATAATGAGAATGTGTAATTTGTCAGGATGGGAGAGAAGTCCTCTGAGGTCCGGATCCCATCTCAGCAACAAGCAGTGTTCCCTGCCCAGCCTCTTTTGTGAACACCTTCCTCTTTCTTTGCTAAGAATTCTATGTGGAGGAGGGAGTGGGAAGTAACCAACCTAAGACAAAAGGAAACTTTACCTTTTTTGTTCACAAGGGACAAATACAGCTGAAGGATGCCTCCCATTTGGGAAAAAACCCAAAAGTGGAGTCATATTTAGTTTAATAGCTAGTGGCCTCTATTGGCCTTAGAGAGCTGCTGCACTCTGGCTGCAGTTCTGTCAATCTTCTTTTCTCTGTGTGACCTTGGTGGGTTTTTCCCCAGTTCCCCCGCCTTATACATTAGCAACTGAAGATCTGCTGGGGTAGTGTGTACATCTCCTTGCAAGTTTTGTTTTAAATGGTTTGGCCCTTTGGTCAAATGTAATGCCAGATTGTTCCTGGGCAAGGCAGGGGCACGTTAAGAATTTGTGTGTTAAGGTGTGTAGACTTGGGAGGCTACTCTTTGGTAGCCTTGTGTTCTTACCCGTTGGTAGACTTCTTGCTCTCTTGGAGAAGGTGGCAGGGAGAATCCTACTGCCGATGTGCACTAAGTGTTAGAACTTCAAAAAAACCAACCAGTTGTGGAATGCCTTTCTAAAATTTCTGAAGTTTGTATATTCTACTGTATGTTTCAGAGTTTTGAGTCAGTCACTTCAGTAACTGTACAAGAACCTGGATTGTGCAGAGATGTACCATAAAAGATGTTGATTCTGTGGCCTTGGTTGTTTGTTTTTTGGTTTTTTTTTTGTACAGAAAAAGACGCCGCTGTGTAGTTCAAAAGACTATGAGTTTAATTATTATGGGTACACCACCACTTGTGGGGTGCTCTAGTAACAAAATGTCACTCTATCACTGTCTTTGTGTTACCACTTAACTGCCAGAAGTCTGCTTGCCATGTCTTTTCTTAGCTATGAAGATGTGATGTTACAATTCATTACTTGTGCTCTGTTCCTGGAGCATCTGTGGAACTTGCAACCATAATATATTCTTGATACTAATTGTTCTGGCATGTTGGTGATAATTACCCATTTGATAAAGTGTGTGTGTGCATTCAGGAACGAGGGTAAAATTCCAAGGTACCAAACGAATACAGTGATCATCATGGCACATTGTCTGCAAAGGAGAAATCTCTTTTCGTGATCTGATGTTGCCAAAGCCAACATCTCATGAGGAAAGTCTCATGACAGCTTAAGCTGTCAGTCAGCTGCCACTGCTCAAGCAGGTTTATTAGATTTGGAATTACCAGTACAGACTTACTGGTTCACATGTTTTAGATAAAGTCGTAATATAGTGCATTGATTAAAAGAAAATAGACAACTTTGTGGTTGTCCCATAGAGGAAAAAAACAGGCTCCAGATCAGGTACTTGGCAATAAATCTGATTTCTAGCCCCAGATCTAAGATTTGGCATGTTATTGGATAAATGATTTAATCTCTATGTCTTCGCAGTTTACGTAGTGCGTAGTTTGAAGAAAAGTCTCCTGAAAGGTTAAAATGTCATAAAGTTTGAGATTATCTGGTGAAAGAACCAATGTTGGGAGGACTTTTGTTTGCTCATCTGGTGGCTTATCTTTTCTCATTTGTTGTATTTTTTTATATTGTTGCCCCTTAGGCTTAAAGATGATGGCACTGGAACTCCTTATGACAAAGAATCAATGGCAATCATAAAACTGAACAATACAACTGTCCTTTATTTAAAAGAGGTGACAAAATTCCTTGCTCTTGTTTGTTTTGTCAGAGAAGAAAGCTTCGAGAGAAAAGGTATTTTTCCCTTTTCTAGTATTGCATTACTTTTCCCTTGTATTAGTGAGTTAATAAATAACTGTGGTTGTCATTAGCTGATAACAGTCTCCGGCTGTATCACAAATATTAAAGGTAAGTACAGCTTGGTAGAGCTCACAGAATGTGTTATAAAGGCATGTACTGGCATTGAAATAAGATGAAATCACAAATATTATTTGACAACTTTCTGATATGGAAGGGTACAAAAGTTTACAACCAGTACAGCAAAGCTTCCATCTGCAACAGTAGAATGTGTCACTTTATCTTGGCTAACGCTGATTTGTACCTGTTGGCACCAGCACACATGTTTGGAACAGCTTGCGTGCCATAACGAAAGGAAAATTATTGAAACAGGCTGATAGAAAGAAATATGTTCTGGCTTTTCTCATCTCTGAAAAAGGAGGACGCTTTTTGAAAAGCTGCGTGTTTGGGAACTAGGTGGCTTTCATATTTTGTGGTTAAAGTGCATAAAATTTCTTGGTTATCTCTCTGACCTGGTCAAGGTCAGTACTGAAACCTTAGATCACGATTACTGTGCTCGCTGGCACGACGTTGGCTGAGTTACTGGGCTTAGTGAAATGCCCTGGGACCAGAAGAATGAGCCATCATCTGGGCTTGTGTCCCCATCTTGCGATACAGAGCTCACCAGTCAGTGTGTTTGTGAATGCAGCACTCACACCGTGCCTCTTGGGCTGTTCGACAGGCTGTTTAGCTTGTATTTTATACAACTTCAACTGGTTGCATTTTCTTTAATACCCAAAATGCCTTTATTATCTAGATGTTGCTTTTTCTCCCTTTTCCCCCTTTTTCCTGGTTTTTTTTTTCTTTTTCCTTTTTCCTTTTTATCTTTTTTCTTTTTACTTTATTCTCTTTTTTCTATTTTTCTGCTTTTTTAATTTTCCTTATTGTCTTTTTTCTATTTTTTCCTTTTTTATTCCTTTTTCTCCCTTCCCTTCTCCCCCCTTTCTCCTTCTCCCCCCTTTCTCCTTCTCCCCCCTTTCTCCTTCTCCCCCCTTTCTCCTT
>VXBW01003926.1:665643-675823 GCA_013400375.1 Thinocorus orbignyianus | reverse complement strand
CCCTTCTCCCCCCTTTCCCCTTCTCCCCCCTTACTTGGACTTACCTGCTAAGAACACTCTTTTAGAAAAGACATCATGATGAATAAACATCCCTTAGCATTTGTCCACAACGATGTCAGATCGCTTTGTGTATGTAGTTTGGGACGGTTAGTGCTGTAGCCTGTACTCTCTAACTGCACAGTTTTAGTATTGTGATGCAGATTAGCTTTTGATGCCTGGTGACTTCCACGTAATATTTTGTCTGAACACTAGGGAGAGGGTAAATAATTCCTGAAAAAAAATAAAAAAAAGTGTAACATGGTGGATTTAAACCACTTAAAATATGTAACGTATTTCCTGTTAGGAAAATTGAAGTGGAAACCACTGGAGTATTGGAGTTAAGAAAGCTTATGGCATTAACCTTGAATGAGGTCAGAAGCTCAGTACCCAAATTCTGAAATTGTATTGCAGTATTACACAATTGTAGCACCCCCTAAGTCTTCCCATTGACTACCAGTATGGCTTTACAGCTTTTCTGTGGGAACACATTCAGCCCACTCACATGGTAATATTATCTGTCCATTATGTATGTGTGTAAACTAACAGCACATCCAGTGTGGTGTTTTTCAATTACAATGTAAGATGAGATATAGCTGGCTGTTATTTGGTAATATTTCTATCAAATATCCATTTCAAAGCTTATGCATTGTCAAAAAAGATTCTTTTATTACTAGATTCTACTTATTTTTATCACAGTTCCTCTGTAAAGCAAATTTACAAAATGACACTGTATTTTATGGAAGAAAGATTTATTTTTTTTCTTGCTATATACTGGAGCACTTCTCCAAAGCTCTTTATTAAGTTATGGCTTTGTTACCTGCCAATGAACTTATGTTTGTTTTCCCTTGAGACTAGTAAGTATATTTAATATCAGACATAGTATGAATCTGAATTATTTGTATTTATCAAACCTACTGAATTATTTGTATTTATCAAGCATGCTTTTGCTTAGCATAGAAAAAAAATCCTTGGAAAAATAAGTTATAACCTCCAGACAGTGTGGTATTTCACTTAATGTAGAATATAAGCAGTTTTTTCATTACCTCATTTGTAGAAATGCCTTTATTAATGTGGAAAACATTTTTGTCTTTGTAGGATTAATAGACTACAATTTCCATTGTTTCCGAAAAGCCATACAAGAAGTGTTTGAAGTCAGAATGAAAGTAGTAAGATCTCGAAAACATCAAAGCCACATGCAAAAAAATAAAAGACCCACTCCCAACGGGACACCAAGAATGCCACTGTAACTGGGGTTTCCTGGCACTGTTGGCAAGCCACGTTTTCGTCAAGTTGATGTGACTTCTGCATCTCATTGCACTGAGTGAAGAGGAAAACAAATGGGACTGATGTATTATATGAATTTTCCCTGAACATTCAGAAAGCACTGTTTAAATATTTTTATCCAATCAGTTGGTTGTTTTTTTTTTTCATATAGTGAGCACTTTGAGCAAAATGTTGTATATATAAGCATTGAGGTGAACACTTGTAAGAATTTTCTTAATATATGCTGTAAACCTTTTTCATGCCATATTAAGAAGAAACAGCTGTGACAGAAATACTGGGTACATAATTTGCACTTTTTCATGTTTTCCTTGTGGAGTTGGACTTTGATAAACTTAGTTTTTATGGTGATTTTGATGCATGGTGTCAGGTAAAATGTATGCTGTAGTTTATTTACCTGCTACAATCAAACTGGTTAGTAAACAATTAAGAAAACTTGGTACAATGCCTTTTAAAATTTGTGACGGCTAATACCTAACATTCGTACAGATCTAATTTCGTATATTTTTCAATTTGTAAACTGAAGACTAATTTTGAAGTATTGCAGCAATAAGCACCTTACCAGGGATCATAACTGGTAGGTTAATATTAGCTTTTATAAAACAGGCTTTTGGCCAAATTTCATCCGGAGTTCTCCATAACACTGGTCATGCCCTCCGTTGGGTCTGTTTTTATTATTTACCTCAGCGTATGCCACTAAAATACCTTTCTATAAAGAGAATTGTTTTGTAAAATGGCTCTATGTTGCACTGGTATTTTTATAAGGCTTCAGGAAGAGGGTGTTGGATCTGAAACATTGAATTTCCATTGCTAAGGTTGTTCTGAGAGCCTGCACATCTGCAGTTGGCGCAGTGAAGAATCCGCGTGTATTTCCACCCTGACGTCCTGATGTACGGATAGAAAGTCCTAAGGATGTGAGCACTGGGTTCTGATTCCCTCTGACAGCAGTACAGCTGTGATTGCAACCAAAAGGAGACCCTTGAAATGAGGACTGGACAATCTCCCTGCTGCAGCAATCGGCATACATCACTACTTCCTATTTTAATATTGAACACGAGCAGACTTGCTACAGGATCAGCCAGGACAGCAGAGCACTCTCAAACTTAAAAAGAAGTAAAACTTACTTTCTGAGATCTGTATTCACTGTTTTTGTTTAATTTAATTAACAAAATTATAGTTTCTAGTCGGAAGAACAACTCTTTATTTTTTTTTTTTCCCAGTCCCGCCGCAAACCAGTAGCATGTGCCATTGGGCCAGGGGTGCTGTCAGCAGCTCTTGGGAGTGGGAAGAGCTTGGCCTGCACAGGAGGCAGCTTTCTGTGCCCCAGAAACAGGTAAGGGGAGCTACACCTCACTCATTCAGAACCCATCTGCCCCTGGCTGAGAGAGCTCTGGAGCCAGAAGGGAAAGATGGAATTGGAAAGTCTTCTCTTAGCCACGGCAAGGCGTGATGCTGCATGTCTGTCAGTGGGTTAAGAGCCCCCAGTGTTTGCTGGGTTCTGTAGAACAAGGAGGGGGTTAACCTTGTGGTGAGGAGGTCTCGGTTCAGTTGTGATTTGAATGCAAATGCGGAGTTTCTGTAGGTTCATCATCTCACGATCACGTTTCTCCATCAAGGCTCCTTGGTAAATAATGCAGCTCTAGGTGCTGAGGGAGGTGAGAGACATTGAGCATAACCAAAAGTGCTGGTCATGGTGCCAGCGTGAAAGACAACAACAGTAGCTGTAATCAAAGCAGAACACTTGAAAAATGCCGAAAGTTCAAATTCCTTTCAGTGCTGTCACCACCTCTCATCTTGGGTGAGGGCAGCTCTTCTGACCTGGCAAGATGTGTACGTTGAACCGTGGTGAGGTGGTCTGGGCGAGCTCAGCTGCAACATATGGTCCTCGAAGGCCCACGTGGTGGGGCCCCGGCAGTGATTTGCAGGACGGTATCAGAGCCACTTTTGCTATTACAGTAGAATTTGCCCTTTATACAGGTTTTAATCCCCACTCAGCGTGAACTAAAAGCCACTCTGGACTTTACTGAACTAAAGGACAGTGTAGGTACAAATAGTATAAACCAGGCGTGAGCTGGGGTTGTTCAGCCTGGAGAAAAGGAGGCTGAGGGGAGACCTTCTCGCTCTCCACAACTCCCTGAAAGGAGGGTGTGGAGAGGCAGGGGTTGGTCTCTTCTCCCAAGTCACAGGCGATAGGACAAGAGGAAATGGCCTCAAGTTGTACCAGGGGACATTCAGATTGGATATCAGGAAAAATGTTTACCCTGAAAGGGTTATCAAGCATTGGAACGGGCTGCCCAGGGACGTGGTTGAGGCACCATCCCTGGAGGTATTTAAAAGTTGGGTTGACATAGTGCTTAGGCCATGGTTTAGTGATGGTTGTTGGCTTTTATCTGGGTTAGGCTGATGGTTGGACTAGATGATCTTAGAGGTCCCTTCCAACCTAGACAATTCTGTGATTCTATTAACACATTCACATTGGAAATCAGAAATGGATTTTTAAAGCAAGAGTACAGGGAGAGCAGACAGCCTGACGATGTCCAAGAGGAACCTCAGCTTGTCAAAGAAAAGGGGTATAAGCTGTGGTGAGCATGCCAGTTCCCCAGGCATGCTCGCATTGGGGAATGCTGTAGTTCTAATATACTTTCTCATCAGAACTGGGAGTTTCTGCCCCAGAAGAACTCATGTTTGCCTGTAGGTGTTTACATGTCAGGTAGGTGGTCGCTCAGCCAGTACCAATCCATTCATCACTGCAACTTTATGTTCTTGGTCCTCCTAATTAGGCTGCCTCCTCGTTCCTTCCCACACAAAACCTGAATCTCATACCTAGTGCCTGTTTCCTTGATAAATACTGCTCTAGTCCTTCCTTGGCTTTCTGTCATTCCAGATAAAACAACCACCCAACTGTTTGGGAGCCAGTGATGCTTTCAGAGTCCTTCACATGCAGTGCTGTGAGATCTCTTCTGCAGCTGGAGTTCCTCCAATGCTGCTCATAAAGCTGTATGACGAAGTGGAATGGTGGATGTCCTAGCCATAAAGTTAAAATCTTTAACCAGCACTCTTGGGGTTTCTAGAAGTCCCACCATCCACTTTACAGTAGTATCATTCAAGGGACCTGATGCCAGTGATAGAATTCCTACTTGTTCTGAGGTTAAATCAACTACTGATTGCATTTTCCCCTGTTGTTCATGCTCATCCACGTTGGTTTGGGGGACTATAACCAGGGCCATCTGAGATGTGGGAAACGCAACATTTCAGCTCCTTTTGCAAAGCAGCATACAGAGAGAACAGAGGTGTGCCAGTTAGGTCCCAGTTAGGCCTTCTGAGAAATCCAGTAGAGCCAAATCAAAAGGATTGAACAAAATTGAAAGGTCCCAGGGGCCAACATCGTCTCTAAAGCTCGCAGTGAGAGGTGGAACCACACTCTGCTTTTCCGCAGTGCCCTTTTCAAAGACTGAATCATCCTGAATCATCCTCTGGCGAGCCAAGCGGTCTGATCCACAAATTGCTTCTCTTTCAATACTCTCTTCACAGCTGCTGGAACTCCTTTTGACTGCCAATATGCCATTCATCACGCTGTCTGGTCTCACACCCCAAGTGCTGAATGCAAGCTCTGCAGCAGAGGCATGTGAATGGGCTCCCTCCCACCAGTCCCGTTCCCCTGGCTCAGCACTCTTTCCACTCCTGTTCCTTCAGCAATTTCATTTTGTATTTCAATTCCATGTTTTTCTATCTATCAAGCAGCAGTCACCATTGAATCAAGCCCTATATTTCCACTAACCATCCAAGAAACTCCTGGGTGTCCTGGATACCTACAGGGAGCTCACAGAGATGGGTGATCACTCAGTATGTCTTGGTTAATGGCACACGGTAAGGTTCAATCATCCTTATGCCAATCGTAAAACACTTTTTTGAGGAGCTTTAAATTAAGAGCTTGCTCATAAATCCTTTATTGCCATTGCTGAGTCAGCAGGAGCTGTATGCAAGCAGCCGGGCACAAGCAGGTACACACAAGTTCACATTAGAGTCATGAGTAACGTTTTTGGAATGGATGGGGTGGAAGCACTGCTTGATGGCACTCCAACAGATGTAATCCTGACTGCTCTCCCTCTGGCTGCCCTGTAATTGTGAAGCCAGAGTCTCCCTTCTGAGAAGGAAGTTTCTGGGAAGAAGTTAAAGCAAAGGGCATGGGGAGCAAATCACATAGGGGAAAAAGTGACAAAATAGAAAACCTGGGGCTGGAAGCCCTGAAGAGGGAGGACTACAACTTCTAACTGCAGTAGTTCACAACTACTCTCCAACTATCTAGCTCTCTCTGCAATTTGGACGGTAAAGAACATGCACCAGAGAAAATGTCTGCCATTACCTATAGTTGCTAAAGACAGTCACTACGTCAGGGAAGTCCAGACACGCCAACAGCTGTCGCTCGGACAGCAGTGTCAGCTTTGATTTGTGCCTTCACAAGGTTCTTGTTGTTGGTTTTCTGGTTCTTCTGAACCAGGAAACCACCTGAAGTATTAAAACGATGATGCCAGGGTGGGGTGAGTTAAGTGACTGGCGTGACTCTTCCCATTCTTCAGAGGGGCAAAAAAAAGGTGAAAAACATCTATCTTTATTTTGGTTTCATGTAGTGTGGGCTACTGCAAGATGTTCCACAAACCGCGCTGATGGCCCACATCAGGCACTCGCTTGGGCAGTTGCAACCATCTGGTAACTTCTTCCCTCATTCTGTTTCTTCCATTTCTGAAATAATTAACAGTCAGCTGGCAAAGCCGCCCATTTTGCGAGACGGGTTGCTTCGGAACTAAGCTTGAAGAAAAGACAGTAATTGCTTCCCTGAGAAGGGCCGTGCATCTATGCAATCGCTGCAGGGCATCGGTTACACAATGTCACGCTTGTTTGCCATGGGTGAGGAGGAGGAGGAGGTGCACTTGTTGAACCCAGATTTACCAGGTCTGAATTCGCATCAAGGATTTTAAAAGCTGAGACCGTGTTAGTCACCAAAGAGCACAATAATGATTTCTCTTTCAAGTGAGTCATATCTGTTCCCACTGGTAATACAGGCATATTAATATTAGGTTCCTTAATTCCATTAGAGTTTTAATTCTGGAGCTAACCGTCTGTATTGAAAGGATAGCATTGTAAATGAAGGCTCTACATTTTGTGAATTGGTGAAAGCTGGGTGTGAACGCTTTGTACAAAGAACTATTGTATTGTCATAAGCCTTTGTGGTCTCAAACCTTCTCCCAAAGAAGTGATTTGTTGCTGAGTTTATGAGACAGACGACAAAGCACATAAACCCCACACTGAACTGACTTTAGGTAATCACTTAACGTATAGTAGACGGCGTTGAAGCGTACCTTACCTCACACAATTACATGACCCACACAGAGAAATGAGCAACAGTTCCATGGCACGTTACCTGCCTTCATTCCCTGAGATCTGCAAGAACATAAACTGATGCCTCAGACCCAAGTGCAGAAACCAAACCCCTGTGTCACACAGGTGTCCTGCCTCCAAGAGAAAGGGGAGGTTTTGTGAGGAACCCCCTCTTCAGGGGCTCCTGCTGGAGGCCTCTTGGTGTCCATCCCCCCAAGTCCATACGCTGAACTCTATCATTCCTTTTCCTACTTGCTGAGCTCCCCTCTTGGACCTTTACTTAAAATCAGTCCATCGAGAGTCTTAACTATTAAAAACAAGAGGCTCTACAGACTTAAATGTTTGTAATTCTTTTAAACTGAGGAGAAGCACATGACAAATCTGTATCAGCTATAGAGAGCTCTATAAATCAGATCCACCTCGACGTATGTATGAAATTACCTACCTAGGACGGTCTAGAACACAGATAATGGCCTAATCACCCTTCGCAGCTAGTGGAGAACTCCAGGAACTTTTAAAACATGATTTGTTGGGTCTCCACCTAACATTTATTCCAGGCAAGATGAACCCTGCTGTAAATGCTCCTGTTTCTCTCCATTAGCCATAAAGTGAATCTCTGGTAATCAGCTCAGAAATGCATACCCATAATCTGCAGCTGCCCCTATTCTGCCCCTGTGTTCACTCTGATTTGGCCTTTCTTTCACAGTAGAAACAGCTGCAATAGAAGAATTATACATTTTATCAGACCTTGTGATTGTCATTATTTTAATAATATGTGGTTTATCAGACAATTCTCATTAATTTTGTAATATTTTTTGCAAGAGCCTATATGCTCCTTTGCTCTGAAGCCAAGTGGCTGTATCGGTCTCTGTTTTCATCCAAAAGGAAAAAAAAAAAAATCAGTATTCTGCCACAACTGCAGAAAAGGAAATACAAACATGGGCAAACCCATCTTCTCATAAATTAGAAATTTCAAAAATTAAAAAAATAGAAATTATTAGTGATATTTTTGGGATTCAAATTGAAACCTTACTTCAACATGAATAATTTACTGAAGCCACAAAATTTTTACTATTCTGAGCTGTCAAAACTGCTGATTTTTTGCTGTCCTGCAACCAACTTGGTGAATTTGTACTGCAAGGATACAGTGTGGTATCAAATAAGGAGATCTTTGTTGCAGCAGTGTCCAGACAAACTTTCAATTTCTATATGCTTCAGCTGACCACATTTATTTTCTCACCTAGTTAGATCATATGACAGGATACACAAGCTACATGAAGTGCTGCCAGCATGTAGGATTTGACTGCAATTTTACTACTATATTTGGTGTTAGGTTTTAAAAAAAGCACAAGTTCTATCACAAAATGGCTTCTCTATGCAAAAGTCAAAACAAAAGGCAGATGAAAACAGCACAGGTTCACAGAATGATATGGGCTTAGAAGGGACCTCTGGAAATCAGTCCAACCCCACTGCCAAAGCAGGTCCACCCAGAACAAGTTGCACAAGATNATGCACTCCAGAATGCCATTGTCTTTCTTGGCCACAAGGGCACATTGCTGGCTCATGGACATCCTGTTGTCCACCAGGACTCCCAGATCTTTTTCCTCAGAGCTGCTCTCCAGCAGGTCAGCCCCCAACGTGTACTGGTACATGGGGTTATTCCTCCCCACTAATCTAAAGGACATTTCTGACGGGAGTCAGGAAGGGGGGGACTGGCAGCACTGACTGTGCAGGGGCTCTGTTTAAGTTCTGTTTAAGTTTTGTTACTTAAAATTCAAGTCTGCTCAGCCTATTTTCAATAGTACTTTTCTGTCATGTAGTTACTGTGGCTGTGTATTTCTTTTTTTAGGTAAAAGCCCAAGTTTCATGTGAACTGCAGGTGCTTCCCCCTTGAACTCTGTAAAATGAGACTGTAAGTGCGGCCAGGGTCAAAGTCCAGAGCCCAGAAGGGAAAGCTGAACACTGCATTGCTCTTAACTACTTCATAACTCACTTCTTGATTCAGGCCATTATTCACATCATAACACCATTTTAAAAATTGTCTTCCATCAAAATAGATCCCAGAACTTTTTGCATGGAAATCCAGATTTCTAAATGCAAAATACTGCTCTCCCATTTCGGGGAAGGCCAGGGTTTAGCCACAAGATGGTCCCAGAGCCCTCTTTCTACTTGCAAAGCAAGACGGCCCCAGCAAACAATGAAAGATGGGAGATACCTGCTACAAAGGCCCAAACCAGCTTGTAAACATGACACCCAGCGCCTGCAGCTCACCATTTCGAGCCATCAGATCAGCCATAGTTAGTCAGAAACACTGAGATGCCATCAAGAAGTTTTAGCTATTAAATGTACTTTTGGTGTAAGAGGCAACCCCACAGCCTGATGCCATCCCTTCCCTTCCATCCCTTCTGCTATATACCTTATTTATCCTTCACATTATTCACGTTGCTTTGTCCTGTAAAAAGGAAGATCACTTCGCCCCTTTGAAAAGTCAGCTACTTCTTAAGATGGGGTAAAGCTGCTTTATTTACTTAACTGCTGTTACCACAACACCACCAACACAACAGGAAAGCTGAACACCTGGTTTTGCAATTCTGAAAACATGAGGAGGTGAAAAAAAATAAACCTACTCTGATGGGTTTGTTTACAACTCTTTCCCATTGCTGTTCAATCAAAGAATGATAAAGAAAACTGAGTCATCAAAACATTTTAAAAATATTTTTTAAAGATGATTAACAACAATGCAAAAGTAATATAGATGAAATCGAAGATAATTCACGAGCTAGAGACATTTTCAAGCTTACGCTCTTAAAGACACATAAAAGCTCAAACATGTTTCTTATTTATAGCTTGTAGTGAATTAAAGGGAAACGGAGACTGCTGAGAACAGGACCATTTTAATTTGTTATGTGTTTCTGCAGCTAGAAACTGTTAAAAATGCTATCCCAAGTGTATTGTGGCTGCAAGGAGGCAGCAAAGAAACGAAAGTTGTACAGGCAAAACAATTGCTCTGGTGCTGTGGGACAGATGAGAGGAGCTGCCCATCAAAGTCAAGCTCTTGCTGATTAGTTCTTGCCTGAAGGAGTAACAGTCCTTGGATGTAGGACACCATTTCAGCCTTTCCTGATCCTGAAACCACCAAACAAGATGCTACTAAGCCTCACAGCAGGGTTAAGTCTTTTGGGCAGGGTGTCAGTGGGTGTGCAGGGTCCTGGAAGCCGCTTTTCTAACCCCCCCCAGTTTTCAAACCAACCTCTGTGTACCATGAGGTCCCTGAGGTTATAAGAGGGGGAAGAAGAAGGGAAAGCAGAGGGGGACACTTTCATTACTGCAGCCCGCTGCTTGCAACATGGCACCGCAGTGCTCAACCATCACAACACCGTAACTCCTAAAAACCTCCCCGCTGCGGCAGAGAAGGGCGGTGAATTTTATACATTTTCCACCCCTCGCCGCGACCCAGCCGGGCCCCGCGCCTCCCACCCCGGCT
>VXBW01003926.1:619346-665633 GCA_013400375.1 Thinocorus orbignyianus | reverse complement strand
GAATCGCCGCGGAGGGAACCGGCGGTGCCGGCTGCCATGGAGGCCCGCTACAACCTCAAGAGCCCCGGTAGGCCGCTCGGCCTTCTCCCGCAGGCCGCGGTTGGGTAGGGGGCGGTGGGGCTGGGCGGCCGTGCCTTGGAGGCGGCCCAGGAGGGCTCAGGAGCCGCTACGGGGGCCGGTGGTCGCTTGTCGGGGCGCGGTAGAACAGGTGCAGCGGCCGGAGCTAGGCCGCGGTGGGGAGGAGGGATATAGGGAGGGATGGGGGCCCTGGGCCGCGGTGGTGGGCGCCGGGGGGGGCGGTATTCAGGCCAGGGAGTCCGGCTGGGTCCCTTCAGCTTCCCGATGTTGAAAACGCCCTGCGAGCTGTAATTCTTTCAAAACATCCTGGATGCCGGGGGAGGGGTTGTGTGTGTGTGTGTGCCCATGCATGTTTGCCGGTTCGTGGAAGCGTTACCTTTGAACTTCTCGTCTGGTGGCCGTGCCCTGTGTCCCCGGGGATCGCCTCCCTTTCCAAGTAGGTGCTTGTGAGGGGACAGGTTGCCAAGGATAGCTCTGTCCGGGTGGCGTAAGTTTGTTCTGCACAAGTGTCGCTATACACGCTGTGTTTACAGGCATGTGTGGGTGGTTCTCAGGGGATTCTGTCTTAAAATTCATGCCTGGT
Organism: Thinocorus orbignyianus; assembly: GCA_013400375.1. Classification (NCBI taxonomy): domain Eukaryota; kingdom Metazoa; phylum Chordata; class Aves; order Ciconiiformes; family Thinocoridae; genus Thinocorus; species Thinocorus orbignyianus. The sequence continues at coordinate 664,972 of VXBW01003926.1, read as the reverse complement.
GACTCCTAGGCTTTCTTTTGAACCCCTGAGGTGAGGGGAATGCCTCAAGAGATGTCTTGAGGAACAGCACTGGGAGGGTTTTACTCCCTAGAAAGGGAAACTGAGGACAGGTTGGGACCCCTTATTGCCTTGGAGGCTTCACCTCCTGGGAGCTGCAGATGTAGCCAGAGACCTGTCACAACATTTACTCCACAGCTTGTAAGGGCTACTTGGCTTCGTGTGTTTGTCACTGTCCTGCCCCTGCTTTCCCCTAAATCTGGTTTTGGCAAGTAGGTATTATCAGCTTCATGTTATTGTGATGAATAGTGGCTTTATTCTTTAATCATGCTGTTCTATAACCAGTGTGGGAGGATGGAGAACTTAACTCGATGATGACTTGTGCCTTTCAAAGGTGAATGACAGGCTTATTTACAAAACATGCCTCCTGGATGATGTATGTGTTGCTAAATTACGTCCCTTAACCTCACCCCCAAATTTGATAAGAAACACCCACGTTGTGATAAGAAAGATCACGATGCAAATGATGTGGTCCTTATAGTATAAAACACCAAGAAGGAGGATTTTTATTTATATTTTTAAGGGAGATACGCTGGAAATGTTGCATGTGTGAATTTACAAGGCTGTTTAAACATGCTCACTAGTTATGGTTTGCCACGTCATTGGAAATAGTGGTGGTGTGCTGTATGATGTGCTCTTGAGACCTGGGTGGAGAGGGCAAATATTTGTGGTTTGATTTAGAAGTGTTCTTCCCCAGTGTTGTTACTAGTTCCTCTGGTTTTCAAGAGAAAATTATCTTTGTAGGAATTGATTTTCAGTACTTGTTCTGTTCCATAGCAAAATGAACCTTCCTTGGCAAAGGTGAATGATTCATACAGTGGGTCAGTATTGCTCCCTGAATTAAGTGTGCTTTATAGCTTACTAGTGTATTAAATTATTTCTTTTCACATGAATGCTGAAATTCTATAAATTATATAAATCACTTTTTAAATCTCCATGATATGATTTAAAACACTTATTTCAGTAGTGACTTAATCTACATGAGATCGTCCATTAAAAGAGATCAGCAAAAAGGTATTGAATAAAGACCAAAACAAATTTAAAATAAATATTGTTTCGCTGACAGTTGTTAAACCTATAAAAATGAATTAGCTGCAGGTATGTATAGCTTTATATTTAAAAAGCTATCTATTATAAAGCTATATTTATATATATAGCTATTAATATAGCTTTTAGCCTGGCACTTTTCTTGCCAAACAGGTAGATAACATATGCAGTTATTTAATATTTTTGTGTATGTTTTACAAATTCCTATCTTGTTAACAGTTACACTTGCGGTTTAATGATGATATCTTACACTTGCCATTCACCTGAAGGCTTAAGATGGGAGTGTGGAGTATTCTAATATTAAACTGTTTTCAATTAATGTGAATGCGCTGAGATACATAAAAACAAATTTCTATTTCAAATAGTTGTGTCATCTGTGGACTGAAGGGATTGTTTTTGTAACTGAGCCCTCTAAGGCTTTAGAGCTAGTAGCTTTCTTCATGCTGTTGCTGCTCTTGTTCTGACTTGAATAGAGGAAAAATCCAGCTGCTAACCTTAGGATCCTTGGCCGGCTTTAGGGATCTGGCATGTGCTACCTGGAGACAGAGTGAAGAAAATGATTGTTTTGTACCTGCACAAGAGTCAGGTTGAGAATCTGCTTTTGGACTTGAGCAAACTCTGGTTGCAGATGGTGACTTCCGTCTGCTTAGTAGTTTTAAAGAGAGCAAACATTCCTTACAGTTTTAGTATACGTTATTTTAATGATTATTGTAGGCTAGATCAGGAGTATCATAGAGGAGAACATGTTTTAGGTTTCATAAAAAAACCCCTGTGCTTTTACTGATCTTCCTTTTAAGCCAAATTCTGCTGTAGAGCTACGACAGGAGCTGCAGCTCTTCTGTGGTGATGTGTGGCTACATGTGTCCCTCTTCTGTGAGGAGGTGTGTGAGACCAGGTTGATGGATGAGAATCATTCAGGCTCTAGAGTGCCTTTCTTTTTTGTGTGCCTTCACATAGACCATGTCAAGAGCAATATTGCTGCAGAGCTTTGTCCTGCTGCTAATTGCTGCTTGGCAATATATTAATCTTCTTCCTTATCCCAGTTTCTCCAGGTAATGTTGGTTCATTGCAATATATCTAGAACACACTAACTTTCTGCAGCATGGAACAAATTGTTCCCCTGCACGCTTTGTCTCTGCAGGTGAGAAGCAGCACAGCTGGTGCTTCTGGCAGCTCTTGGTTTTCCATAGGTACACCTTGTGGCCACCACAGTTCTGAGCTTGGTGAGGGTGCTGTGCTAAGCTGCTGCTGGCTCCTGTCACCCTCTGTAAGGGCCAGACGGTGTGAGGGCACTCACCTGAAGCTGGCTCCTCACACTATCTATGNTTTTTTTTTTTTTCCTTCCCCAAAAGACCATTAATTTTGGAAAGGAAGAAATTTCACTCTCCACACTCTGGGCTTCTTTGGATTGCCTCAATAAGGCAAAGCCTTTTAAGCTGCTGCTTCATATTTTTATGTCTGGTTTTGGCACTTGTAAAAGGGCAAGCTATTTTCTGTCTTAGGATTTCAAAATGGATTAGTCAATGTATATCAGCCTGCTACCATATGGCTGATAAACCTCTCCCATCAATATTAAGGCTCAGCTGACTAAAGTGCAGACTTCATCCTCTTCATGCTTTGGGAACATCCCCGTTTTCTGAAATTTATAAGACAGCTATTTGGAATAATCTCTTTATTTTTTCTCCAAGAGCTGTGACCCATAGCCTGCTACAAGATCAGACACCCAATCTTGTAGGCACCGTTTTTGTAGTGACAGTCTCCCTGTTTCACGTAGGATGTTGTTACCAGCCTTCTCAGAGGGTATTAACACAGACACACTTGAAGAATTATGAACAGCTACTTACAGTGACTCGCACAGAGTCCACAAACAACAATGCTTTTTTTAAATATTATTTTGGGAGAGTTTTCTTGTTTGTTATCAGCAGACCCTCCTTATCTGGAGTTTGGCTGGTGAGGGCACTGCAGGGAGAGCACACAGAGGGAGGCATGGAGCATGTCCTGCCTCTGCTGCTAAGGGATGGTGCTTTTGGATCACAGGTACATAGGGAACGTAGTGTGTTGAGATTGTGATCCTCCTAGCTGTCATCTTGAATACACTTACCACTTTTCCTAAAAACTATACTTCTCTCTCCTCTCCATATTTTTAGCAAGTTGGAAGTGTTCCTTGTCAACAACCACACATCAGTTCTTTGTTAATAGAAAGTAGCCAGTAGGTACTGTCCTGCTTAGTATCTTCCATGTATAAAATAAGGATAGAATTTTTTGAAAATAAAAAGCCGAGTGGCTGTTAAAAATTGATTAAAGCCGAAGACATTGTTTGGTCTTAGTGTGTTCAACAAGCGCCTTACATTTGATAAGTTTTTTCTCCCTTTGTGTTGGCTGTGCAGTTGTTTTCAATTGTAACTACAGAAGGAGTCCTGCACTTCCCGCTGCTTCGAGGGAAGGGCTAAAGGAAGACTAAAGGTCTGTCATTTCTAAGAGAGAATAGACTATTACAGGAATTCTTTCTCTCTTTTTTTTCTTTTTTCTTTTTTTGGTTTTCAGTACTTAATGTGAATGCTTGTGGATCTTGGGAACCGATGTATCTGGGACCCTGAAGATATAAAGCAGCTGGCCTGTCTCTTGGCAAATGGTATTTCCATTTGTTATTGTAGCAGAAGTCAAAGGAACTTTCAAACTGAATTTAAAAATAAAAGCAATTTATGGCTACCCCAGACAGTTGTTCTGCAATTGCATGTTTCCACTTTGTAAGAATAATTGTTTTGTCTCATTACATGAGGTCAGCATAAAATGGGAACTTGATTAGTGGAGAACATCACAGAAGCAGTGAATGATGAGGAACTTCATTGTCTCTGTTTGCTTTTATTTAGACAAAGAAGTGTTATTTCTCTAGCGTGGAAGTAGTGTCCCACAGATTATGATGTTTAATGTTGAAATCAGCGTAGATTTCACTAGAGACCACTTTAATATGGTCACCTGAAATTGAAGTTTTAACTCTTCTTCATTTTACCGGTTCCTCTAGCACTGGAGGTATAGGTTTGATAAGGTGGTCACTGGTGGTGTAGGAAGGAGGGTTAGCATTATGGGTTTCATCCACTGCTGGCTTTCTAGTTCCAGAAAACTGAAAAATATGCAAATCTTTGCATGGTCTGTTGCAAGTATGTCTGTTTCTATGTACTTCTGTTGCTGAGTCGTCAGAGCAAAGATTTGTGTAGTCCACTGTCCCATCAGAGACAGAAGCAGTAGGGAATGCTTTGGAAAAGAACTTTAAAGAAACAGACCATGTAGAATGTTGTCCTCATCGTTGGTTTAAGGACTTGCTCAGATGGAAGTTTCACATGTCTTCCAGGGATTTTAATTTGTATGGATGTGACTGGGATGTGGGATTTGTTTCGTTTTGTTATTTTTTCCTTTTTTTTTTTTTCCTTTTTTTTTTTTCCTTTCATTTTAAAGATCTGGTATCTTGGTCCTAATGAAACTGTAAATGTGCTCTTGATTAAAACTAAATTGCTATAAACTGCTGTGCAGATTTTTTATGAACATATGGACACATTTGTGTGAAATGACATATAAAAATATATCCAGGCACTCAAAAATGTGTTTAAAGACAGATGCAAACTCAGAATGTCTAAGAAAGGTGGGAGCAAAGTGAATAAAGACAAGAAATGCAGAGAAGGAAGAGAATAGCATTAGTAGCGTGGAGCTCATGTAGAAGTGTGGCAGCGTGGGCTTATTTCTAAAGCAGCACTTTAGAGTTTGGCACTCTATTCTACAAAAGGATAGTAATTTATATTTCAGGGTACGTTTGTCTCGAGGTCCCCTTTTCCCCTTGTATTGTTTTGAATTCACTGATGCTCACATAATCATTCGCAGGTTCCAAACTATCAAGGAAAATCAGATCCACAGTGGAGTAGGTGGCAGGCACACAGTGACACTGTGCAGGTCGCTGTGAACCTGTTTGAGTCTGTGTATAGATTTAATAAACCATGCCCTAGAGAGTACAAAACTAATTATGAAAATGCCATTCTGCATATCAAAGAGCTGTAGTAATAGTATTTGATGACTCCCCAGCCTGCTATGACACTTTGCTTTAAGTACATTTTCTTGCGTGCTTTACTGACCACATCACTTAGAGGGATTTTTTTGGACTTAAAATGTCAAAGCTCATCGAGTACAGTCATTTTATGGGAAAACCTATATACTTTACACATAAATTTAATCCTGACTTTTTATTCTGTGTTCCAGTCTTTATCCATTTGATCTACTGACTGACTGTGGTTGCTGTTATTTTTCCCCGTACGTGAAATTTAAACTGACCTCTAGTAAACAGGATTTTCTTTTGAATATGAGCACAGGCAGTTTGGGTGAGTGGGTTCCTGGGTGCTTTGGGCTGCTCTGGGGACTGGTGGTGGTGGTTCAGCAGGTGACACTGGGCACTGTGAACTCTGAAGTCACTTAGTGGTTACACCAGCCATGAGTCAGGCACTCTTAGCTCAGTAGTTGGGTATTGAGCAAAGCGAGGAAAAAGCCAAAGCCAGATGGATTTAAAAAGACTTTCCAGAAAGGTCATCTATGACATACACACGATCTAATTGAGGGGCCTTGATGTATGTCTCAAATTCATTGTGTGGTTTCAAGTTTCTTATTTTTTGTAATATTATTTTCTAGTATTTTTCCTAACTGTAGATAGTAGCATCTTTAATAGGCAAATACATGAAGATGATTACTTGTATTTCACTAATAGCTTAAGTGGGCTGAGTAGCTATAAACCCCTTCGTCCCAAAGAAACTTTTTAAGCGTTTTACTAATTAATTGGAAAACCTGGATTTGATAAGTAAATTGTATCCTTATTTATGCTGTCTTGGTCAACAGGACCATGGAAAAAAATTACTACTTTCTCTGTATTTCTCCTGAATAGGACTCTAAATCTTCCTTAAATTGAAGAAGAAAAAAAAATCCTAAACAAACAGCCATTTAAAAAAAAAAAGGTAGAAAGTATTTGCTGAAGCAGGAAAAGCTGTCAAGTTGTTTTGTTCCTTTTTTTTTTCCAGATCAGATAAGTCAACTTGAAAGATGAGGAGATCTCTAGCTTTTTGCCAGCTGGCTCAGGTTCCTTTATGTATTTGTTTATTATGTACTTTCTTTTTCAATCAGGAGAACTGAGAATTGGCAGAATGAAATGGTTGCTCTCCATTTGAGGAAGATACTATATCACACAACCCATAGCACTTAAAATATGTATTTATTTCGTTGATGATCCTGCAGTATTCTTGCTGTGATGCTGTCTCTTCAAGTGATGAAGCACTTGGGGCTGAGCCTTGTTGAACTGAGACCACCCTCCCTGTGCTTCCTAACTTGGGTTTGGTGACAGTGTCACCCACCTCGCCTCTGCTGCTCCCTTCGCCCGGGCCTGTTTCTCCCGTTGAGGTCCTGTACCTCAGTACCTTTTGTAGACAAATCGTGGCCGATCTTCAGGAAACTTGTGACAGTGTCCTGGTTTTTTGAGTGCAGGAGGGAGCTGGAGCTTGTCAGGCAGAGCCTCTGTCCCATAGCACCCACTCTTTCCTTTCCTCCCCTGCCTGTCTTCTGCCTGCCAGGGCTGGAACTCTTCTGTGCTCTCTAAAGTTAGCCCAGAAACTTGATTTCCTCCGTATTTCGGGTCAGTGAACATTATGATAAATTGTTGCCAAGTGTACCTGTGAAAGCATGATTATTTTTCATGCTGACAGTCCTGCCACTTTAAAAAATACCTTGATTATTTTGTCTCTAAAACCTGACTTTGACAAATTGAGTGTCTTGATTTGAAATTTTTTTGTCTGAATTAGTGATACTTTTTGACTTTATTGACAGTTTACAATTCTTTATTTTGAATGAGTACAAATTGTTCTCATTTTTCAGAATTGCCATGCCCAAACATTTACTCAGATGACTCAGTGTGATTTTCAGTGAGCTGAAATACCATGTGTTGCATCAAAACTCTTTTTAATGAAGTTTGGATAAGAATGTCCTGTACTTGTTGCAGGCACTTTTGAGAATTACGTTTGTTTCCTCCATGGCAATTTTCAGTAGCCAGAGGAGGGACTGTGTTCATGAACGCTGCAGCTATTCTTAAAGGGGAAAAAATTTAATGCTTTCTTTGCTGGAGGACATGTTCTCAGAATGAACATTTATCGGCCCAAATTGTTCTTTGCAGCCTGACAGCTGGCATTTTTCAGCAGTGTGGAAATAGAAACACAGAATAGTTTTGATTGGGAGGGTCCTTCAAAGGTCGTCCAGTTCCAACCCCCCTGCCATGGGCAGGGACACCTCCCACTAGGGCGGGTTGCTCAGAGCCCCATCCAACCTGGCCTTGAACCCCTCCAGGGATGGGACATCCACAACTTCTCTGGGCAGTGTCTTCCAGTTGACACCCAGGGAGCAGCCTTGTAGCTAAAGTGATCAAAGGGTTGTTTCTTTTGGGACAAATCCAAAGTACTGATGGGCACTGCTAAAGATCCTGTTTCCACTTTTAGGCTGGTAGGCTGAGTGTTGGTAGACTTTTATAGAACAGTCTTACTTTTTTTTTCTTTTTTTTTTTCTTTTCCCTTTTTCTCTGATAGCTTTCCCTCAGTTAACATGGGTAACCACATGTGATGCTGATAGAGGGGGGCTGTATTTCTTTACTGTCTTGGCCCCTTGTCTGGGAAATCTCAGTAACAGAGTTGTTTGCCTTGTCTATGACTACTCTGTCTTCATTAGGCTTCATTCCATACGTTCTCGGTTTTCTCATGGTTACCCTTTCTCTTCATGAGATGTTCACTCCTGAATGAGCTCATCTTGGTACATGCCGCTCTTCTGAAGACAAATGTCCAGACCCGTTGGCTATGAAGCAATGCTGGGTCTGAAGCCTTTTCTGGTCCAGGCTGGTTTTCTTGTTATTCCTCACTAATGAACTGGTAAATCTTAATGCAGATGAAAGAGGCAAAGTGTTTTTCAGTGGAGCCTGAGCACTGCTGCCGGTGATGTGACCTCGTGGGCTTGGCAGGGTGCTTAATTGACGCCACCCCTGGCAGCAGCAGAATTGGGACAACTGGCAGCAGCAAATTTCTGCGTAGTCTGTCTGTTTTTCACATTGTAAGAAGTGAAATTCTCAAACTTTGAGCTGTTGTTTGTAGCTGTCAAGAAGTGCGAAGGAGAAAAATAACTTTTCACACTAGGATGAAATTGGAATTCCTCTGTGGGAAGGTTAGAGTAGCTTCCCTCACAGTGTCATGAAAGTGAGTAAAGCTGTGGAGTCTGAGGGTGCTGCACAGCCGACAGTCAGCTGGTGATGCCAGGCCTTGTAAATCGAGGAACTATGGTTCATTTTCACCATATCTTTATGCTTGCACTGCAAAGGAGTTTGGGCAATGTTTGTTCTTCTTTGTAGTTGGACAGCTACATGGCAGGAGGGACATCCATGGTTTTATCTGAGTGTGAAGGATGGATTGCAGGATCCTGTTCCTGTGTAGTTGGTTAAAGGCATCCTGGGTTGCATCAGGAAGAATGTGGCCAGCAGGTCAAGGGATGTTATCCTGCCCATCTACTCTGCCCTGGTGAGGCCCCATCTGGAGTACTGTGTCCAGTTCCGGGCTCCTCATTTCAAGGGGGACAGTAAACTGCTGGGGAGAGTACAGCAGAGGACCACAAAGGTGATGAAGGACCTGGAGCATCTCTCTGATGAGGAAAGGCTGAGGGACTTGGGTCTCTTTTGTCTGGGGAAGAGAAGACTGAGGGGGGATCTGACCAACACCTATGAATACTTAAAGGGTGGGTGTCAGGAGGAGGGGGTTGATCTGTTTTCAGTAGTGCCCAGTGACAAGAAGTAACGGGCACAAACTTGAACATAAGAAGTTCTATCTAAACATGAGGAGGAACTTCTTCACTTTGAGGATGGCAGAGCCCTGCAACAGGCTGCCCAGAGGAGTGGTGGAGAATGTCTCTGGGGACATTCCAAACCTGCCTGGACACATTCCTGTGCAGCCTGCTCTGGGTGGACCTGCTTTGGCAGGGGGGTTGGACTAGATGATCTCCAGAGGTCCCTTCCAACCCCATATCATTCTGTGATTTTGTGTAACTGGTGTTTGCACTTTTTCCAGTAAGTAGGAGAGATTAAGACCTTTCTACCTAACCTTGTTCATGAGGTGGCATCCTTGAGTTTCTTGTCTGTAATTCGTATGTGTAGTCTGCTCTTCAGTTAGGTTGAGTTCTTTATCAGGCATTAATGGATGATGCACATGCGGGCACCTGGCAGGACAAGTGGTGTAACAGAATTCACTAAAGGGGGAGGAAAGAGGAGATGCAGAAACTACAGATGATGCTGGTATCTCTGAAATAGAAGATTGGAGTGGGTAACTAATGACTGTCCCGAATTTGGGACAGAAGGATACCTGTGTGTCCACACAGAGTAGAAGGTTCGAATTACAAAGTCCCTGGGGAAATTTTTCTGGCTATGGAATATGTGTTTTTCAAATCTAGTATAAAATTTCATCTCCCCTTACTACCGGTGTGTTGTATTGTGACCCCCTTTGGAGTCATTAAGGGAGTAGTTGTGTAGTAGTCATGGGAGGTGTCAGGATAAAGCTTTTCAACAGTTGTTCAAAGATGTCCTTTATAAAAAAATACTGAGGTTATTAATCTTGTACACCTTGTATTTAAAGTCTGAAACTCTGTTAATGACACCTGTGTCTTTGGTGCAATTAGTAATGTAAAACTAATTTAGTCCCAGTGTTTAGTGTTGGGAAACTCTTACCATGCAAAACATTTTTCATAACTTTGTGCTTGTATAACTCACTTAAGATTTATTCAGCATGACTAACATATTGTGTCTTGGATTTTTAACTCCAGTGAAGAAGCTGGGGTGTGCTAAAAAAGATCAGTTAGCTGAAGGGAGCTCTTCAGGAAATGTTTGTGTAGTTTTTGTATGCAGTGCATATTCATTTTTTTCTTTATTTTCATGTCTTACACTTTCTCTTTTTCAGCTGTCAAACGTTTGATGAAAGAGGCTGCGGAGCTGAAGGATCCTACAGATCATTACCATGCACAGCCTTTGGAGGTTTGTTTGTATGTTTGCAAGAGCTTGTACATAATACATGCTAATACATGTGTTACTAATACATGCTCTGTAAAGTTCTCTGTATGCATATGTATTTAAAGTGTGCATAGTTAGGTACTAGCAGACCTTTGCAAACCAATTCAGTTGGTGGGTTTTTTTTTCCCTATGATGGGAATCAACAGCAGTATTTCACTTTAATGAGCACACGGTAGTGGTTTTGCATTGCACCTGAGTAATTTTATTGCATGGGTACAATGTGTTTATTCCTCCTCCCTGTAGCTGAGACCACATAAATACATTAAGTTAAGCCTTTGACACCCAAACCTGACATCTACATCAGTTGCTGAGTTGTTCAACAGAACACTTCAACCTAGGTGATCCATGAGGATTCCCTATTTTGCATAAAAAAACCCATGAAGAACATAAATGGGTGCAATTCCAGGTGGATTGCAAGTGGGAATGCTTAGATTCTACTTAAATAGTAGTTTGTTGAAGTCTTGTAAGTGCCAGGTTAACTTTTTGGGCTGAGAGGACAATGAAGTTCTGCTGGTTAGAAGCTNCCTCACAGGAGAGGTGCTCCATCCCTCTAATCATCTTGGTGGCCCTGCGCTGGACCTGTTCCAACAGTTCGATGTCCTTTCTATGTTGAGGACTCCAGAACTGGACACAGTACTCCAGGTGGGGTCTCACAAGCACAGAGTAGAGGGGGAAACCCCATTTGATTTCAGTGCAAGAATGAAAAAATCAATGTTCTGTGCTATTCAGCTCAGGTTTTTGATTTAGCTGTTCACAGAAATGTGTAACAGGCTTAACGTGCTTAGAGAAAATAGCTTGTTCCTAGGTGCTATAAAATATACCTTATTATCAAATAATTTCTGTCTGCACCTTGTGTTACCCCTTCATGTGGTGAAATGTAAAGTTTAATTCATGCTGTTGCTTGTAACTTACATGAAGGTCTTATTTCTGCGTTAGAACAGTGACTCATTGGGACAAGAGCAGTGGCAGATGAAAGGAAATGATGGAAATATTGACAGTAACCTCCGTCCTTGGAAAAAAATTCTAACTAGGTGGACAGTCATGACCCTGTGATACTGATGTTCAGCAGTAGCTGAGAGATGTCACTCACTGACAGAAAACCTCATTTCAACTCCTGTCCTAACAGTAGGAGTTATTTGGTTTGTAAATATCCAGGAGGTTGTGGGCATCACAAGATGTGATTCACAAAGCCAAACCCACAGAACCCCAAAGGAGAAATGCGTGAAGAGAAGTTATTTATATGTCCAGTGAAAATAGTATTCCAAATTTGAAATTGCACCTGTTGTGCGTTAAAGCACAGTAGTGATTTCAGGATTGTTTATTGTGGTGGGTTGACCCTGGCTGGATGCCAGGTGCCCACCGAAGCTGCTCTGTCACTGCCCTCCTCAGCTGGACAGGAGGGAGAAAACAGAATTAAAAGCTTATGGGTTGAGATAAAGACAGGGAGATCATTCAGCAATTACCATCATGGGCAAAACAGACTTGACTTAAGGAAATTAGTTTCATTTTATTGCCAGTCAAAATCAGAGCAGGATAATGAAAAGTAAAACCTAAATATTAAAACACGTCCCTCCCACCCCTACTCTCCTTCCCAAGTTTAACTTTACTCTGGAATTTTCTACCTCCTCACCTCTGAGTGGTGCAGAAGGGCCTGGAACAGGAGCTGTGGTCAGTTCATCTTGTCTCTGTCTCTCCTTCCTCCTCAAGTGGGAGGACTCCTCACATTCTTCCCCTGCTCCAGTGTGGGGTCCCTTCCTTGGGAGACAGTTCTCCACAGACTTCTCCAACATGAGTCCTTCCAACAGGGTGTCATTCTTCACGAACTGCTCCAGTGTAGGTCTCTTCCATGGGGTGCAGTCCTTCAGGGACAGATTGCTCCAGTGTCAGTCTTTATGGAGAAGAAAAAGGTTGGGATGTGAGTCAAGTTGCTGTGTTGGCTTGGGCATGGAAGGGGCTTTGGGGAGGTTGTTATTGATGGTTTTTTCTGGGATGGGTCTCCCCTCTGTTCTCAAGAAATGATTAATCCCTGGGGCAAAGACCCAGTGCTTCCTTAGTCAACTCAGTTTTCCATCTGTCGGGTAATAAAACTCTTGTCATAATGGGTACAACTAGAATGGAGAGCTTGAATAATGAATTTGAGGGTTGCAACAAAACCATTGTGTAAGAAAATTACCAGACAGCTGCAATATTTTATCCTTTTAACCAGATCTTAGTACTGTGTTGGTTATTTTACTCTCCACGTGATTTTGACTTCTGAAAACTTCTGCTATGCACTGTTTCTTTACTTTGTCCTTGTTCAAGAAAATGGTGTTTAATTGTCTACTTCTTTGACGTGTTCTTCTTTCTTTTCCTTTTTTTTTTTTTCTTCTCCCTTTGCTGGGGGTATTTTAGGATAATCTTTTTGAATGGCACTTTACTGTTAGAGGCCCTCCAGATTCAGATTTTGATGGAGGGATTTATCATGGGCGAATAGTGCTACCACCAGAATATCCCATGAAACCACCCAGCATTATTTTGCTGACGGTAAGCATGTTCACTCATGTTCAATTTAACTGTAGGTTTCAGAGAGACATTCTTGGCATTTAAGGTAACTTTATTATTGTAAGAAAGATGGCATAGTACTGTTAATGCCACCAGTTGAAGGCCAAAAGTCTTCCAAGGTGACTTTGGTGTTCTGTAATTATATGAAGCTTTGCTCCTAATAAATGGAAGTTTTCTCTGGGAGTATTCACATGGCTGATGTGTTTTCCTAATCTTCTGTTCTGTCCATGGGCCCTCTTGGTCTCTGTTGGTGACATTGGTCACACGTAAGAAGGTAAGACCTATGGCCTTGGGGCAGAGGCCCACATTGGGGTGTAGTTTCACAGAACTACAGCTTTTCAGGCTGTGCTTGTGGAGTGTGGGCTTTCACAGGAGCAAGAGGCAAACCACCACATCACACTGAGACATGTGAGGTGTCAGTTAAGGGTTTCTTCATGCATGAATAGAGGCAGACTTCTTTATTGAGAAATAGTTTTGTGAGATTGGCAGTAATATACTTGCCAAGTATTGTTTGCGTATAGATTGGTTGGTTGGGTATTTTTTAACAACAAAACCAAAGAGTTTACTTCAGTGTGTTTTATTATGTCCTCCTCCTTCCTTTGAAGGCCAATGGCAGGTTTGAAGTGGGGAAGAAAATTTGTTTGAGCATCTCAGGGCATCATCCTGAAACATGGCAGCCTTCATGGAGTAGTAAGTAGCAATTATTTGGGAAGTGTTACCCCCCTCAAGCAACTAGATCTTTAAACTGAAAAAAAACATTGTCACAGAAATTGAGAGTTAAGACAGTTCATCCAAGGCAATATTTCTGTGTTTATATAATTTTAGTTTAGCCCAATTATTTCTTTGGATATCAGTTGCAGTTTTAAAATACGTTGGTAAGATCTTAGGAGTTTTCTAGCAGACCACTCTTAGGTTTTTTTTTTTAAAGAGTAAAATATACTGTCTTCTAAGTAGGAGATGTAAATATCCTGTCTCTGTTTTGTGGTACTTACCTTCATGTGATATTTATTTACCAAATCTACTAGCAAAGTTGCTAGAATTTTCATGACTATGTAAAATTGAAGGATAAATATTGTCAAAAGAGATATTTTAAATGACAATTTTCTTACGAGCTGCTGTTATTATTTAAGTAAGCTCCTTCCCCATCATGATGACATTAAAGGGGCAAATTTTGTGCTACATTGCATAAAATATTGTGTAAAATACTGAGCTTATGTGCACTGAATGGCAGAATTTGTGTCTAATAGAAAGCATTCACAAAAAGAAGAATGCCTTATGAATCCTCCTCCTCTTTTCCTCCCCATTTAGATGTTAATTCTGCCTTACCTTTATTTCTTCAGAATCCAGTTTTAAAGTCTGGAACTCAATTCTTTATATTGATGCACTAGTTTTGTCACAATTTGTCTTTTCTTCTCTTTGTTGGCCTGTGGAAGAATAAGGCTTTGCCTTACTCTTATTTGTGTGAAATTTAAAAGATGAAGAAAACCTTGCTGTGTATTAAAGAAACCATGCTGCTTGTATGAAATTCAGACGACTCCTCTGGACAAAATGAAATCTTGTGGGCAGAACTGCATCTTTTCTGTACTGAGTGTAGAGTGAGATGAAGTAACAGTTCTTTCTGCAAACTTGTTTGTATCTGTTTTCCCTTTTTAGTAAGAACAGCTTTACTAGCCATTATTGGATTTATGCCAACCAAAGGTGAAGGAGCGATAGGATCTCTTGATTATACACCTGAAGAAAGAAGAGCTCTTGCAAAGAAGTAAGCACTAATTTTATTACTGTAGATATATATATATATGTATGCACACACACACTCTATTTTAGGGTAAAGCATTGAATAGAAAGTAAATCACTGCAGTCTGTTCTCCTGCATTTATTCCAAATACACAAAAAAGAGTTCTATGCCTTATATGTATATTTGCTTCCTGAACGTTAGGCAAACTCAGAACTTATGGTCAAATAAAATACTTTGAGAGGGCTGTGTTCCTTCTAGCATTGTGTGGTCAAATTAGAGGTTTGTCTGAAATTCAGGCTTAGAGGTACAATTATCATTATGATGCAGTGGTAATTGTAGTGGGGAGGGAAAATGAGTGTGATGGATTTGATAGTAAGTGATAGCAAGTGGGAGAGAAAACCACCAAAACAATGATGCATCATTTCCCTTAAGTAAATAACAATAATAATAATAATGAAATAACAACACACACAAAAGAAATGAAGCAACAGCTTCTGAATTATTTTTTTGTTCAGCAAAGAGAAAAGCAGTTTTCCTGCCCCTGGGGGGAGGAATAGCACCAGCTGAGCAGCTGGAGATGAGCTTTGAAGGGGAGGACCTGGTGATCCTGGTAGACGCCAAGCTGATCATGAGGCAGCAATGTGCCCTTGCAGCAAAGAAGGCTAGTGGTATTATGGGCTGCATTAGGAGGAGTATTACCAGAAGGTCAAGGGAGATGATGATTTCTCTGTTCTCAGCACTGGTGAGACATCTGGAGCACTGAGTCCAGTCCAGGGCTGTGCCCAAGTCAGGGTACAAGAAATATACAGACTTAACACGGGAGAATCCAGTGCAGTGCCGTGAAGGTGATGGAGGCTGGGACATGTTTCATACCAGGAGAGGATGGAAGTGTTCAGGCTGGAGAAGAGAAAAGGCTCAGGGGATCTTATCCATGTGTACAAATATCTGCAAGGAAGGTGGAAAGGAGGCAGAGCCAGGCTCTCTTAAGTCGCATCCAGTGAGGGGACAAGAGGCAGCGGGCACAAACTGAAACCCACAAAATTCAATCTGAATGCAAGAAAACACTTTTTTACTGTGAAAGTGGTCAAAGCACTAGCACGGGTTTTCTAGAGAGGTGGTGGAGTCTCTGTCCTCGGAGGAGTTAAGAAAGTGATTAAAAACTGACCTGAGCAATGTGCTTTGTTTGCCCCTGCTTTGAGCAAGGAGAGTGGGCTTAAACAGTCTCCAGAGGTCCTTCCCAACCTCAGCTATTCTGTGAATAGTTAGATCTTTATAATTTGCAGTTTTAATTTGCTACAGATGTAAACTAAATTTTAAAATGGTAAAAAAAAATCATAAAGTATAGATAATAGCAATATGTAAGTCATTGTTAATATTTTCCTAAATGTCATGAGAGAATATGTATTTGTAGTATAGATCATTCTCAACGTATTTTTTCAAGATGGTGTGATTTGGGGCAAGGAGCAGTACTTTTAAGCCACTGGTCTTTTTGTGGATCATTTTGCAAATAGTTTGTTTAAACAAGTGCACACGAGAACATTATGAGAACATGCTATTCTGAGCTGTGTCGTTTGTGGCCAGGTCACAAGACTTCTGTTGTGAAATGTGTGGCACATCCATGAAGACAGCCCTTCTACCACTGACATCCGGAAGCGTGTCGAGCCAGGCGGACAAGGAGGCTAAGGAACTTGCCAGACAAATTAGCTTCAAGGTGAAGTCACTTCTTAAACTTTTACCTCTGTTGTGTACAATTAAAAAATTATCAAGGAAAAACTTGTGGATTGCAGAAACATTCATCATTTCGTAAACTTTCATCAGTCACTACGTGGAAATCTGTTTTTTTTCGGACAGTCTGAAAGAGAAAAATAGGAGTGGATCTCTTGCAATGTGCCAGTTATTAAAATGTGCATCTCAAGCACCAATTAATTAGTTTTAATTTCGGTGGTGAGCACTGTGGTAAGAACTGCCTATCTATGTTGGTTTTACTTCCATGTTTTCAGTCACTAATAACTTGGTTAAATTCTCCAGAATTAGCCTTATCATAAAAGTGTTAGGAAGGTTTGGGCAAAGCTAATCTCAATTTTCTTTTTTCTTTGTGATTTTTTTTTTCCTCTTTTTGGCTTATGGAAGGAATAAAACATATTCCTACTGAAAAATGGTTGCAATTTCTTTTGAACTACTCTGCAGCTGAAGATACTCAAAGTTGAACTCTGGTATGGAAGTTGCTGTTACCCAAAAACGTGTTCTCTAGCTTGTGTTTCAGTGAAAGTAAGGTTTGTTTAGCCAAACATGTGCCTTAGGAAATTGCATGTTTTGCATGCACAGTGGTGTTTTTCACTGGATTTTCCACTAAACTCTTAAATTAGCCACTAAGGAAGGCTGCTGTGCATGATGCGGCAGGGAACTACAGCAAAATATGTTATGCCAATGTGACATTGGTGCAGAATGCATCCTTGCTCAGGTGAGGGATGCTGGGATGTCCTCTTTTATCACCATTGTTCTGCTTCTTGTCCTAAACATTACTTTTTGTGTGTGTATGTGTTCCATGAGAGTAAAAATTGCCTCCTCTGGAGCATTGCTGTCAGTTTTGCAGGATCCTGTGTGATCTCACATCCAGATGTGTTGACATGGTTGGGTCAGTGTGTAATAACATTTATGATAAAAATACCTTAAAATATTTTACAAAGACAAGAAAGTACAGGGACAGAGTTTAAAGCTGAACTACTCAGAGAAGCAACAGACTGCCTGCTCCTGGCTTTTTTACAATATATAAGGATTAAAAAGTGGAGGATTATTTTTTACTTAAGAACTGCTGATTTTCACCACAGAAATTCTAGAAATATCAGAATATATGTGTATATTTTTTTTAGAAAGAACTCTTAACTTTCATACTTTTTTCAGTTTTAAAATCAAAGAGTTAGGGACACCAGTGTCTTAAGAATATTAGTGCATTCCTTGAAACTCCACCTCCTAAGAGCAAGCACTCAGCAAGAGAAAAATGAACAAAAGCCTCAGGTTTTTACAGCCTTTTACAATCCATTGTGGGTTTTTTACAAAGTAAATCAGTTCCATCCTCTGGTTGCACCTTCCTTCCCTTTGTCAAATCAAATTTTAGGGATTGGGGTTTTTTTTAAGCTTCCTGATTCTCACTTTGCTTTGTTATCGTTCATTTGATGTTAGGCTGAGGCATTTGATTGATGTGTTTGTAGTAAACAAACTGTATGAATTACTGACAGGGAATACAAAAGTTTTTAATCATTTGGATATATTCCATGTCAGTTTATGGGGTAAGATTTAACATCAGATTGCTGATTGAGTGCGTAATTTGAGAGAGCCTCTCTACTAGCAAATATACTAGCAGTCTCTACCTTATCTTGATCCTTAAAGAAAAGATTTCCTAACTTTTTCTAGGTGATCTTGGGAATATGAGAAATCATTTAATACCAGTCTTAAGCAAAATGGAATTTTAAAAAAATAAACCCCATGTGTAACATTGAAAAGGAATATGAAATTCAGGAGTAAAAAAAAACAAACCACATTTGTACATTGCAGTTTTCCTGCTTCTGTGAACCTCAACGTTTTGTTCCTGTCTTCTTTTAATAGAAAGTTACCATAAATTCCATTCCACTTAAAAAAAATAGAAGACAGATGACTAATGTGCTTTACTGTAAAACAATGTGCTTTATCTACGTGTTGCCATCACAAGGCATATTTTGAAGTAAAATTAATTCTCCACCCACCCTCATTATTATTTTTAAATATGTTGATCTGTATTCCATCTTTTCTGGAAGCAGAGGTAAGGGCTGGAGAAAAGAGAGACTAGGTGACAAAAAAGGATATTTCGTTTTTGGGAACTTTCAAGTGCTTTATTTTTTTGAATGTTAATCTGACTTCAGTTCTAGCATCCTAGACTTAGTCATTTCATGACCTAAAATAAGTCAAGCTCACATTTTGTAAAGTATGTGTGGTATAGAGATTAACAGGAAGGATGAAATGAGCTTTTCTTGCAAAAAACAGAAGTGTGAGAAGTGATGATCACGGATTCTGGGGAAGGAACTTGCAGCTGGATGTGGGAAAGGCAAATTCACCCTGTGGGTTGTCAAATACTGGAGCAGGTTGCCCAGAGAGTCTGTGGATTATTCAGCCTTGGAGATACTCTAAATTTGACTGAATGTGACTCTACTTTGAGGAGGGAGTTGGCCGAGATTAATGGACTCCTAGAGGTCCATTCCAGCCTAAATTATTTATAATCCTGTGTTGTTTTGCTGCTGGTCCATATTTGAGTCGTAACTTGTCCTGTCTAACATTAGAGTTCATGATAGTCAAGTGTAAAAAGGAAAGCAGTGTTGTCAGTTTGTAAGTGTTTGTAAATCTTCAGTTCGTCTTTGGGTTGTTTCAATGGTAAGTTTTTTTGATTCTCCTGAGATAATACACATCAAGAAAGAGGGAATTTAATTTCCTCACACAAAATTGCATAATGGAAAAG
The DNA here is from genome assembly GCA_013400375.1 of Thinocorus orbignyianus. Taxonomy (NCBI): domain Eukaryota; kingdom Metazoa; phylum Chordata; class Aves; order Ciconiiformes; family Thinocoridae; genus Thinocorus; species Thinocorus orbignyianus. The sequence goes on along the minus strand of VXBW01003926.1, from coordinate 645,997 downwards.
AATATTATAATCTTATGATGTTATCAGCTTGTTACCACCATAACTGATTGTTTTCTAATGCACTGTACTTCTTACTACTACTACCACTACTTATATCTGCTTTGAAGACAGGTATTAGATTTGGAATTGTCATTCTTATAATTGAGGTGTAAATACATAACTTGAGAGGTGACTTGCTTGCTGATTAAAAATTGATCTGGTCACAATTTTTTTATTTATTTTTTTAAAAAATATATATAAATTTTAAAGTGTTTCAGCTCAGGACTATGATGCTATGCCCTTTTCCATTCCCAAGGGATTATTACTGGGTTATAAACTATTTTAACAAGAGATTTGTTCATGATCTTCTACATGTCACTACTGATGTCTTGTCTAAAGTTTTAAAAGCATGAAACCTGAATCCTGGGAGTTGATGCTTATTAGATATTTTATAAATGTGTACAAAAGCAGTATTATAAGACTTGCATTTTTTTCTTTTCTTCTGCTTGTGCTGAAATGTAAGTTCTGGAAACTGAGGTGTGTGAGCCAGCCACAGTGTAGTGCCATGTGTATGTGCCACACTCTGGCTGTGAGGCAGCTTTAATAGTAAGACCAGTGTAACCTCATTAAATTACCACTTACCAGAGGCTCGTTAGCCCTGCTGAGAAACAGGCTGTGTAAGTTCACTTGCAGCAGTGGCAGTCAGCACTCACTTGAGGACACGAGAAATAGAAGTTTTAAAAAAATGATATTATTTCTGGCATAATGTTGTCCTGGATCTTCTAAAGAACTTTCTTTTTTGCTCTGCACTTCTGTGTGTTTCTTGAACATTCTACCTGTTACTATGTGCAAACAAAATTTTTTAAACTGATAGTTGCACATATTATACTATGCATACTATACTCTTCTCATTTCTAAAGAAGATTTTCTTAAACCAGTTGGTGTGTAATGGAAATGCAGTTGGCAGATTTGATTATTACATTTCAGGAAGTTTCATATTCTCCATACCTTAAAATATGCTTTCCAAAATAGGCCAAGTATCTTTGGAGCAATTGTGATCTTGTTTCTGATGCATACATGTGGACTCCTTGCAGGCAGAAGTCAATTCATCCAGAAAGTCTGGTGCTGGACCTTCAAACCTGTCAGGATTGAAGTGTTCTGCTGCTCCGCGGGAGCCCCAGCAGGATGGTGCAGCCAGAGCAGTCCAGGATCCAACAGGCACAACGGTATGGTCCCTCTTTGAGCTTTATCAGTGCCAGTACAAGCATAGTCTGCACAGGAAATCAGTGCTATTAAGCTAATTGGAGGCTTCATTAAGAGCATGTAGTTCACACTTTTCTTCTAGACCTTCTAGATTTTTTTGTATAAAATCTATGGGTAAATTTTGGCAAACAGGATGCTGAATCGCTTTTGGAATTAGCAGTCTCTTTGATTTCACTTCCTTCTTTTAAAAAGAATAAATGATGTTCTTTCAGCAATTCTTGTTCCCAGTAGCTCCTTTAACATGTGGGTTAGTGGTTCATTAAAATCCTATGATGTCTGAAGTACGAGTTTACCATCTGCATAATATATAATCATTTTTTGAGATAGAAAACTGAGCTCGAGGCAAAAAAAACTGTTTCAGTGATAATTTGCAACTTTAAAATGTTAATTAAGGGTATCTTCCTGGTGGTTCTTTTTAATAACCTCTTAAATAAGTCTGAATAAAATATTCTTCCAATGTGAAGTATGGCACTTCTGTGTCAATACTGATAGGTGTAGGGCTTACATAATGGTTTCAGACGTGCCCCAGGGCTGGTGGTGGGCCAGGGCAGCTGCTGGTGTGACTGTGGCAAATACAGTCTCAATTCACTGATAAATTGCAGGCAAATCCCAGCTAAGCTGCCTTTTTTAGAGAGGACGGGGCTGCAGATCGGTTAAAAAAGCTGAAACACGTCAAATAACGTCAGACCATCTGTTGCGTGTTTGCGGCGTATTTTCAAGCTGTGTAGAAATATAAACATGCTAATAGCATACTTGTTTTTTTTTTTCCCCCCACAATAAGGATTTTTCCAGATTGTTCAGGATTTAATAAACTATTTTATTTTATTCTTCTTACAAATCCTGGCTAATATAGTAGAAGTAGGCAAAATACCAAGGCGTTGCTAGCATTTCCTTGAGGAAAAAGAATCTGATTTTTTTTTAAAATTAATCCCATTTCTAGGAAAATGACTTTAAATTGGATGGAAATTGTAAAGTGAGGTGTTGCGTTTGTCTAAAAATCTGAAGAATTTAAAATCTTGCTGTAAATGAAGACAAGAAGGTTGTGGATTTTTTAAATTTTTTTTTTCTTTTGATTTATATTACAGCCCATTTGCCATTTTGGGGATTTCTTAATAATTAAGCCTTAGAACAAAAAAAACTTTCCCTGAATGTGTATATTATTTAAGATACACTGGCATCTTGTCCCAAGTTTATTTTGCATAATGATTACTCCTTTCTTATCTAACTTGTTTCTGCACATCTGCTAATACTTGGTCACTGGTTATGCTGGGAATCCCAGGGCAGTGGGTTTGGGTGAAGTACTCGGTCTTCTGCTGCCCTGATGCAGCTATAGAATTTCCTCCAAAAAAAAAGAAAATTTTAAAGCCTTGGAATTGTCAGTGAGGTTCCTCTTGAATTACAGCTCTGTTCATGTCAATGTGCGGCACCTTGTCTCGTTCAGAACTGGGTCTTTTTGGTTTATTTTTAACTTTAAAAATTTGCAGCATAGGGTAGAAACCCAGGTATGTGACAACTTGTGGTAGTTACATTAGTTGCAAAGCATGAAGGATCTGGAATATTTCTAGGCTTTTTAAAAATGTAATTCCTTTTTTAAAAAGGTACCTTAAGAAGAATATCACTTTGTCTGCTGAATTTGCAGTTATTCCTGAATTCACTGTTCCTCCCCTCTTCTGAAAGATGGGAGTGTAGATGAATCCGGGAACTTTATTTTCAAAGGCTCAGCTTCCCTAAGTCTTCATTTTCCTTGGCATGAGGTGCTTTCAAGTGGGTTCGGTATGAAGCAGAATGACTTTCTTCTGCGGTGTAGTGGTGAGCTGCTTGTGGTGTTCTTGGCTGTCTCTGCTGATAAAATAAATCTTTTAACAACATTTTTATTTGAAGCTACCCAAGCTGCTTGTTTGCTTAGGCAAGAAACCCATGTAAACAGGCAAGTTGTCAAATGTGGTGAGTAATTACATCATTAATTTCCTTGCTGATAATAAACAGTGGGAAATAGTGATGAGGAGGTAGGAAAGGAAGGTCTCTTCCCTGGGCTAATCAAATCACTGACTGGGTGAATGTTTGGAAATTCTTCTCACACATACAGAACATGTGACCAAAGCTTGGAAGCAAATATAAAAATGTCCAGAATTTTAGTTTTCCCTGCTGTAACCGTGATCAGTCTTTCAGAAGAAGGGAGGAGGGGGGAAGACAAACTCTGAAAAAACTCTGGAACAAATAGGTGCAGGTTGCAGTAGGGATACTGCAAAACAGAAGATTAAAGAAAATGCTTTTTTTTTTGTATACACTGTAAAATTGAACCTTGTCAAAATGTTTATTTCCATCAACTATGCTGTGTCACTGTTTTTAATATTGAAATGTTGAAAGTTTGAGCTTTTGGTATTGCAAGTAGGATTAGACAAATAACATATCGGAGCCTGTCACTTCAGTCTTGAAAACTGAAAAATTATTTTCGTTAAAATACTCTCCTGAGTTGAACATCAGTTGCCAACATTTATGGTTTTTACTGTATATAATGGTAGAGCAGCGTTTGACCAGGAGAGGGCAATGGGCATGTGCGTGCACAGATACAGTGCTCAGCAATTTGTGCTGGAATCACTTGAATATTTTGTGTTCAGGGATTTTGTTTTGTTTTCTCCAGTGGTGGTGGTGAGAGCTGAATTTTGGTGCCAGCTGTCCACAGGAAGCAGGGGGCGAGTTGTTTCACCAGAGTTCTTCTGGAGTTCTGTCCTTCCTTTCTTGCCCTACCCAATTTTTTTTCCCCTTCTGTATAGGTGACATTACAAATCCTCAGAGAGGATTATTGAAGATTTTTTTTTTAATTGAAAAGAGCTAAGCAAATCCTACACAAAGATATTTGAAATATATTGATTTGGAACGCATCTAGAATTCAAATGCTGTTTGACAGACTTTCTTCAGACTTAAAACTGCTAATTTGATGCTTGTAGTAGATTTCTCAAGAGAACGCGTGGATAAAAATGATCACAGGTTCACAGAATGATACGGGGTTCGAAGGGACCTCTGGAGATAATCAAGTTTAACCCCCTGTCAAAGCAGGTCCACCCAGTGCAGGTAGCACAGGAACATGTCCAAGCAGGTTTGGAATGTCTCCAGAGACAGAGACTCCACCACCTCTCTGGGCAGCCTCTTCCAGGGCTCTGCCACCCTCAAAGTCAAGAAGTTCTTCCTCATGTTTAGATGGAACTTCTTATGTTTAAGTTCGTACCTGTTACCTCTTGTCCTGTCACTGGGAACCACTGAGAAAAGACTGGTCCCATCCTCTTGACACCCACCCTTTAAGAAGTATTTCTAGGTGTTGACCAGATTCCCCCTCAGCCTTTTCTTCTCCAGACTAAAGCGACCTGATGGCTGTAACGATCTGGTAACTACGAGTGATGTGTATTATCAGGCTTTCAGGTATTATCAGTTGTCTGTGGAGTACCTTTTAGTCCTAATCACATGTGCTGCCTTACCTCACAACTCTTCACCTTTCCTTTTCAGTCTGAAACTCAGAACAGCAGCGCAGTGGCCGGTCAGGAGCACCCTCAGCCGGTGGCCACCAACACGTCAGTGAGCCCTCGGCAGCGCCGTGCCCAGCAGCAGAGCCAGCGGCGGCCGCCCTCCTCGGCTGACTTCAACCGGGTACAGCAGCCCCGGGTCAACATGAACCACACGGGATCCACTGTTCTCATTGTCCTGCTGACTTTTGCATTGGCAGCCCTTATATTCCGTAGGATATGTTTGGCTAACGAGTATATTTTTGAGTTATAAGGTTGTTCCTGTCCTGACCGCGGTGACTTGAATGCTTCGTCGAACATTCTGTGTTGGGTATGCCATGAGAACTGTTTACAAAGGTTACTTTTTGTATTCCCGCTTCAATCCTTCAGAATGTTAATGTACCTGCAGATACATTACTTGTAAGAAAAGCAAAGTCGGATGTTTAACCACAACAAGTGTTAATTGATGCCCGCTAGGTTCTGGGAGAAACAGTGCAGTTGAGTAGTAATGTCAAGGCATGTGGGAGTGGAGTGATTTTGAGTAATTTATCAACTAGAAAAAGACAATTTAAGCGTTAAGTGGCTGATATTTTATTTTATTTTATTTTTTTTAAATGGAACATAAATGCAATTAATCACCCCCTCTAAGTTAACGTAACATTTGACGTTGGAGAAGGATTTCTAAAAGGGAACACGGTTATGTGTTTGTGTCCAGGGACCTCTTCATTTAGAGGGGCTGCAGTTCTGTAACCGCTTTTTATTTACCATGAGGCGTTTCTAGAGGGGAGAACACGGACGAGTTGGCTGCGATGCTGCTTCCTGCCTGCGAAAGGGGGAGAGGAGCAGGGGAGGAAAGAAGGGGCCAGTAAATTAGTTGCATTCTGATTTTTTTTTTTTTTGGAAGAAAGATTGGATAATCTTTGACAAGATTTGAATATCCTCTTCTAATACTCTCAGTTGTATATCTTGGTTTTTTTAAAGTTGAAGGTTATATAAAACATGTCTATTCTTGCAATAGTTATAAATATGTAATATAATTATTACCCAGAGCTATTGTCTTTTAATTATACCAGAAATATACATAATGTGTTGAACTGAATGTTTCACATGTGGTTTTATTTACTAAAGGAAATTTAAACCTTATTATACTTAAACTCTCACCTATATGAACATGCTTAAGAGAAATATTTATTAAAAGCTTAGTAGTAATAAAGAGCTTCAAGCCAGTCTTCAGTTACTTTTCAAGTATCACGTGGCCTCCTGTTTGGTTGGGGTTGGGTTTTTTTTGTTTCAGGGCTTGTCTTGGTTTGGGTTTCTCTTTAAACCTAAAATAAATATTGGACCCAGAGACTTTCTGCATTATTAGTTTACTGAAAAAAAGAAACAGTTTGTAACATTAATGAATGCTGTGAAATCCCATTTGCAAGCAATAGAGCTACAGTTGGTGGGGTTTGGGATTTGTCTGTGAATGCTGAAGTACTGCAGGGAGGTAAAAGAGAACAATCAGTGAGATCATTTTCCTCTTGTATTATCCAGATTTAAATGTGTTTTAATACATTCAGGTAAATTTCCTTTCGTTGCTGTCAAACGTGATTGCTCCACCTTAAGCGAGAGGATTCTCATCCTATTTCTCAGGCTACCTACATCTTTCCGAAATTTGGTTAAATATACTATGTGGGGATGTTTGGAAACACTGAAGCAGGTGTGACGTCTTCAAAATTAAAGCAAGTACGTTGTCTGTCTAAGGGGAAGTGTGTGGGAATTTTGAAAAAAGAGCACACCACAGCATAAAAACTGAGTTCTATTTTAGCACCACTTCTGGGTTGCTGGTGAACTTGTTTGCAGGTAGAATGGAACAAAAAATGAAAAATAGCTTTCTTTAGACAAAATTGTGTAGCTTGTTCAACCATTTCAGCGGTTTCTTCCGCATTCTGCTGCAGAACAATTTGATGCTGATACATTCATTGATGTGGCTTTACCTAATTCCGATGTTTATTTCATTAGAAATTAAAAAAACAAAACACAAGAACCAGAAAACCCTTCACCAAACCCCCCAGAAAAACCTTTCCAGATCCTGTAGCCTCTGAAAATCGAAGTACCGTGTTTCCTAGCTGGTGAGTTCCCTGAATACCTGCTCCTTTCAAAGGATTGCACAAACCTGGGCCCACAGAGGAGAGTTCTGGGGGGGATCTGACCCAAAATAAAACTTGGCTGGATTTTTGAGTGCTCTGCTCCCGCTGTGCTTTGCTTTTCCTGGATCCTCACTGCTCTCCGGCTGGACCTCAGGCTGGCTCTCAGGGCAGCGAAATCTTCTGCAGAGGCACGGCCCCATTGCCCTTCAAAGGGACTGTGGGAAAACAGGGTTTGAATGGCAGAGGGCCTGTTCCTTCTGATGAAAGAAATAGCTGCTTGTAGCTTTTAGTTTTTATTTCAGACTTTTATTTGGAAAAAGAAAAAAAAGTTTGGATGGATGACTGTGCGAATATCTATTAAAAAAAATAAAAATTAATGGTGACTTGTTTTATGTAAAGAGTCTATTGCATATAGAGCTGCTTGGGGGTGTTACTGTGTTTTAATCACAGAAGGGTTAGAGTTGGAAGAGACCTCAAAGATCATCCAGTTCCAACCCCCCTGCCCTGGGCAGGGACACTTCCCACCAGACCAGGTTGCTCCAAGCCCCATCCAGCCTGGCCTTGAACCCCTCTAGGGATGGGACAGCCACAGCTTCTCTGGGCAACCTGTTCCAGGGTCTCACCACCCTCACAGCAAAGAATTTCTTCCTGATATCTGATCTAAATCTCCCCTCTTTCAATTTAAAACCATTCCCCCTTGTCCTACAGCTCTACTCCCTGACGAAAAGTCATCTCTCCTGTAGCTCCCTTCAGGGAGCCTTAATTTCCCTTTAAAAGCTAACAGTAAATAAAAATCAGCATTTTTTTCAGTGGAAGGAGCTTGCCTTTCATCATCAAAAGCATAAAGAGCCCGACTGAACTGGAAAATAAAATCTCAACTATATACCTGTCAAAATACATAGATTTTTCGGGGTCTTAAGCCTGGCCCCGGCGGTTCCCTGTGGCAGAAGCTGCCCTGTGAAGGGACAGAAAAATCTGGGAAGCCTGATGAAAGGGGACAGCCTGGTTTTCCACGCTCTGGCAGAAGGATAGCGCTGTCCTGGGATTAGGGGATTGAGCAGAACTGCGGGTTTTTATATAATGGCTTTAGTAAATATCCTTTAGGACCCAGTGGAAGCGTTCGGAGCTTGGTGAGTGACGGCCAATCCTGAAACGCTGGTGAGGGAGAAGCTTTTTGAGGAGAAACCCCTGGAGAAACATCACCTTGGGGAAGGAAAGCGGCGTGTCCTCGCCACCCATCCCCGAACCAACATGCGCCGCTGCCGGAATTAGGGTGGATTCGATGTTTAAAGCCAGGGGGACTCGCGCTGCGGGAGGTCACCGGAGCCCAGAGCTCCCGGCTCCCGCTTCCAGCACGATGCCGGATTTTGCAAAACTCCTTTTGTTAATTTTTTGTTTAGTTCTTCTGGTGGAGAGCAGAAAGCACCGGAGGAGGAGGTGGACCAGCCAGCTGGAGGTGCAGAGGGCAAGGTAAATGTTGTTAAAACACTCAGGTGTCTTTTCCCGGGAGTGTTATCAGTTCTGCCCTGGCAGCATCTTTGTGGATGCTGTGTGAGCGAACAGATTTGTAGATAACATCTTCTGAATCGTGTCTGATACCATAGTCAGCTTTAACTGTAAAAGGTCCAGTTTGATGGTAATTAACTCCTAACGAGGCAGGTTTTGCAGATGGGTTGCCTACTTTGCCTTGGTGGAAGTATTTTCAGCCCCATGTGGGAAGGACAGGGAGAATTCAGAGAAGCTGCTGTTGATAGATGCTCAAATCTGTGTGTGGCTCCCTTTGAAGAGCAGGTTATTAACCCTGTTTGCTGGAATGCCTCTGCCACTTCTATTCACATGAAATCACACCTTGTTTTCTATCAATCTGAGGTGGGGGTGTTGGTTAGCACGCGTGGTGTTAATTATTAAACATAAAAATCCCTGCGAGTTCCTCAGGGATCACGACATTAAAAATACACGGCGAAGAAATAACGTGGAAACTTTACAAAGCTGGATATTTTAACGTTAAGCGAAGGCACAGGAAAGAGTTAAAGGTCTCAGCAAAGTTTATTAGATTTACTGTTGCTGAGATTTGACCAGAGGTTTACGTTAGAAAAGATAATCTTCCAAACCTGTCAGACAGTCCAAAGCACGTTATCCTTTTTTGTAGCCATGTCATCCGGGGGGCAGTTGTATCTTACAAGACTGGTCATTGTTTGAAGGGCTCAAAAATCAAACCGGGTTAATCCCTCTTATTAAAGGGCTTCGCTGGGGCTGCAAACCTTCATCTTTTTCAGTTATTTTGTTGATTTTTTTTCCTTTAATGCTCTGCACTTTTATGGGGAGTGTTTTAACTTGAACATTTTAGAAAGAAATGTCATGATAGAACAGAATCTTTGGTAGGCTTGATAGGTGAAGAATCCTTGATAGGCTCTCAGGGTTTTAGTACTTACTGCAAAATGCAGGAGCATATATTTTTAGTGACATAAATGTTATAAAACTGCAACAGCAAGAGCCTGATTCTGCAATCCTAAAGCCAACCGAAGTTTTGCCACCAAATCTCCATTATTACATTTCACTCTGACATTTATTCCAAGTCTTTTTCTGGGAAAGATGAGGCTTTATCAACAGTAGCTTTCTCTTACAAACCGTTCATGCGTAGCAGAGATCAGCTACTTTGAAGTAACAAAACAGTATAAAATCCTTTCAAGCATGACTTTGCCCAAAAGTAGTGCCGCTCTCTGGGTTAAAAGTTGGCTTGAATGTTTTGTTCTTCTTTTAAACATTGTGAAAAGAATTTGGCCATTTCTGCAGCGCCGTTACTTTTGTGAAGCTGTGATAGAGTGGAATTCAAAGCACTGCTAATATTATTTATATAAATAAGCTTACTGTACAGAATGAGACTCTTTTGTTTCCTGTGGAATACTGATTTTAATGAACAGTTTTCCAGCCAGGTAGAAACTGAGGAACTGTATGCCTTTTGTATATATAGATATATATACATACACACACACACGTTTAGGAGACTATAAAATGTGAATGACATTTTAAAGACAGAGAATTCTGCAATATTGGAAAAAAATAATACATATGGAGCAGTGACATCAATATTTTAAATTTCCAGTTACGTAGAAAAAGTATAGCTGTCTCTAAGCCAGCAATGAATAGCGGACACTTCTAGTAAAAGGAAATGAAAACCAGTTCCTATACTGGTTTTCTAACCATGCAAGAAAAATGAAAACAGTGTCATTTTTCACAACTTCATTGCAATTTCTGTTTAGTATTTCTTTTGCTGACTTACAAGAAATACAGTAAATTTTACAGTAAACATATTAGGAAAATTTATTCCTGTGTTTGGGAATCTACATTCGATGAGTTTGATATTTTGTGTCCTTTAAGGCAACACATCAACCTGAGCTAAAGATCCTGCTGATTTTCAGAAGGTGCCCTGGGTTGTGTAAGCACAGAACAACCTCACTATAAGGCTGTCCAGAGGTTCCCCCCAGCAGGGCTCGCAGGGAGAGGGGCCACTGGTCTTGCGGGTTCTCAACCAAGACTACCCAGAGAAGTTGAGCCAGTGCCTTCATGGGAAAGGAAAATGCCACAGCCAGGTTAGGGCTGTGGAGTTCGGAACCCAAATTAAGAAATGCCTGTGCATCCTTAATTACTCCCTTTGTTTTACATGAATATTGAGCTGTAACGCAGTGACAGGACAAGATGTAATGGACACAAACTGCAATATAAGAAGTTCCGTCTAAACATGAGGAGGAACTTCTTCACTTTGAGGGTGGCAGAGCCCTGGAAGAGGCTGCCCAGAGAGGTGGTGGAGTCTCCATCTCTGGAGACATTTCAGACCTGCCTGGACACATTCCTGTGCAACCTGCTCTGGGTGGACCTGCTTTGGCAGTGGGGTTGGTCTAGATGGTCCCCAGAGATCTGCCCCCCTTCTCTCCTCTGTAAATTGGAGTAAGTTTTTACAGAAGACAGTTTTCTCAAAATCATCTCACACGAACAAAGCGTAAGCAGCAATAAAATTATGTATGAAAAACATGGCAAAAAAATAAAATAGAAAAAAAAAAAAAGATGTGTGGCTTATAAGTGAATTGCAGAAAGCACATAAAGCTGAAAGAAACCCCGACAAATCTACGATCAGAAGTGCTAAAGGCCATAAGTAAGTACATCAGGGAGGATTTACGAGAACCTGGTCGTTGTCGGTAGCGCATCCCTCAGCTCTGCAGGGGCGCTGGTGGCTGTACCCACCTCTGCTGCCGACAATGAGATATTGCCTGTGCCAGAGAGTGGTGGGAGTGACACGGGAAACCCACCGGAGAGCATGAGAAGGTGCCAGCATAGCTGCTGTCATGCACTGTTATGAAGAATGTGGGCTTTTTTATGAACAAACTTGGTCTTGCCTCCAGATAAAGTTGACCAAAAAAATACTTGTACGCTTCAAAGTCTGCGTAGGCTATCTGTCATTCCAAACAGATCTATGCAAAAATCTTTGTAAATGGATTGATTACAAATTAAACATCAGACCTCTGTCTGTAAATTCAGAATCATCCATCATATACCTGAAGGACTGGGCATGAACTGATGATTAAATGCTGGCTATTAAATGCAACCCCTGGCTCAGGAAATTCCTGAAATTCCTTTTTTTCCCTAAGGCAAGGTTCGTTGTCCCCCACCAGCCCTCTGAAGCCTGGAATTTGTTCTTAGCACATTTCTCATGTGCTATTTGCTCTGTTTGGTGGTTTTTAAGCTAATTGATCAGAGCTTAGCGTTTCAGTGAGGCTGTGCCATCGATTCACAAGCACAGCAATCAGCAGTAATATCAGCAGAGTTTTCCATGCTATTTCCTCATACAGCAGGCAATCCAAAATTTTATTGGATTTTTGATTTGATTCTTCTCCTCCCCCCTCCCTCCCCCATTTTTTTGAGTAGAGAGATTTGATTGAGCATCCATTGGTACTTAGGCCTTTCCCTGATGGTTGATGATGATGAGGGATCCAAATTTTCCTATGTAGCATGTGCCCTGGAGCACGAAGGTTTGTATTATCATCACAGAATCATAGAATGGTTAGTGTTGGAAGGGACCTTAAAGATCATCCAGTTCCACCCCGCCTGCCATGGGCAGGGACACCTCCCACCAGACCAGGTTGCTCCAAGCCCCATCCAGCCTGGTCTTGAAGTGGGCCACACAGTGCCACAGGAGCCCCAGAGATGTCAGACCAATGCTATTGCTGTCTTTTGCAGTCACATCTATAAGAAGAATCATGACATGACCAAAACTTGGAGAGGAAAAACGGAGCAGCTTCTAAGGGTTGATGACCATGACTTCACCATGCGGCCAGCTTTTGGAGGTGAGAATAAGACAGTTCACTTGATTTCATGCTCATCTAATTGGTCACATAATTATAAGAAAAAGACAAACCCCCCAAACCAGTGGGGGGAAGGAACCACTATAATATAATAATCTGCCTGCAAATCCATTTTTCTCCGACCATTTTCACTCCTTCTGCGAGGTGGGTGCCTATGCTGGAATAATTCCTTTTCTCTCAGAGAAGAGAAGATGACCTTTCTGGTGGTGAAGACCATGCCTGCTCAACCCTGATTACATTGGGAGTTGAGCTTGCTCATTCCAGTGGCTCTTCTAGAGCAACAAGAGGGGGAAAGCAAAGTGTAGAGTCAGGCTGAGATCTGAAAGCACGCAGGACCGCAGGCTGGTAGCCCCTAGGAGAAAGATAGCGTGCATTGTATGTGGTTGCAGGCACTAAGTGGACTTTATAGAATCATAGAATGGTTAGATTTGGAAGGGACCTTAAAGATCATTGAGTTCCAATGGGGGGGCAATCACCTCCTGCAGCCTGCCGGCCACACTTCTTTTGCTGCATCCCAGGATGGGGTTGGCTTTCTGGGCTGCCAGATTATGATTATAGCAGTGGGAAGGAGGAGAGTCCCAGATGCTTGCCCTTTGCCAGCTCACAAGACACCAGTCACCACTAAACTGGTGCAGCCTGTTCCAATGTTCGACAACCCTTTCGGTAAAGAAATTTTTCCTAACCTTCAAGCTTTTCAGTGAACCAGACTACAACTTTAAGCTAAAAAGGAGGTGGGATCTGCAGCGGCTCTCTGGTGGCCACAGTGACTCTTGCTGGTCAGCAGAGGAGAGCCAGCAAGTCACCAGCCCAACAGAGCTGTGGCCACTGGCCAGAGCAGGCTGGAGTTATGCAAGGTGAAGTGGAAGAAAATCATTAGAGAAAGGTGAAGGGTTTGGTTTGGTGGTTTTTTTTTTCTTTTCCCCCCAAGAAAAAGTATCTATGTAAAGAGCAAGTGAGCAAGCAAATGTTGTGTAAGTTGTGTTATTAACAGCCCAATAAGCATGGCTGTCTTGCCCGCTCTCAGCCCATTAGAGGCAGACTATTGGGTATGGTGATAATGGCAAAGATTTTTGCTTTGCTGATGTTCAAAGTAGCCTACGTAAGTGAAAATAGACTCTGTTTGTTTTGACCCTTAGGGAGTTATCTCGGTGTCAGCGACCTTGTTCTAGCTAGCAGATGCTCAGGTATTATTTACAAATATTAATATTTAAAGATTATGTAAATGTTTGGTTTGCAGCCTTCCTTAAACACCCACTTTAAGCATTTCAATCTATGACATCTCGTATTTCACAGGGAGCCTGTGAATAAGCAGCTTTAGTTGATACTTAAAATAGCTGTATCTCCTTTGCTGAGGAATGACCTAATGCTGTACTTTTATTATATTTCTTCAGAGCCTAATAGCCTAACATCAGCTGGTCCTCGCTGCCCTTTCTGGGCAGTATTTTTGTCAGGATGGATGGCTGGATGAAGCACGAGTAGTTCATTTAGGGTTAGTATCAAGGGCTGGAATAAAACTTGTTTCTCCCTCCATGGGGCAGCTGGTGAGCATATCCTGGTGGTAGCTGCCTGGAAGCTGCCCACACCTAAGAGGTCCCAAACATATATAAAATATATGTTCCCCCTCGTCCTGTCACTGGGAACCACTGAGAAGAGTCCGGCTCCATCCTCCTTCAACCCACCCTTCAGATGCTTATACCTGGAAGTTGCCACTGTGCTGTGTCTGAGATGCGAGGGGGATAGTTTATTGATGGGTTCATTTCAGTGTTGTGAGTGGAGGTCCCTGACTTTTACAAAGCTTTCTAGAAGTCCATGTTTTGCTTTCTGGTCCCATCAGTCCTGCTGAATTAGGATTTGTGTTCTACAAGATGTTGGCGTGGACAGCGATGGAGATAATGGATGTTGACATGTTTGCTGTTTCTGGAAGAAATGTTTCAGTTGGAGGTTATACAATTTCTCTCTAGACCTTGATCTATAAATACTTGAGCTCATGTTTCATTTGAATAATTCCATGGATTTGGCTGACGCATTTCAGGGAGATCCTGAAGTATGTGCTGAAAAGCTTTGCTGGCCTGCAGTCTTTGAGCAAGGTGGCACCACTTCCTCAGTCAAATCCACAGCTTTCACAGGGATCCACTTAGCTTCCCTCCTATGGAGGAGCCTGAGTTTTGAGGTTTCTCCAGTGTTACAGTATTCAGGTCTTTTCCTGCTTGTAATTCTCCAAGCTGATCCTTCTCTATTTCCTCTCTCTGAAGAAAAAATTAGTATTGAGAAAATACTGTTTATGACAAGGAAAAGCTAGTTGATAAGGGCTTTTTTTAATGTTTTATGCTATAATCTAAGTTACTTGTCCTCTCTCTGCCTCCTCAGTGTGTCAGATAGATATCCTCTCAGCTGTTCTTTCCCCTTCCCGTTTACACCTTCTCCATCCTCTCCTCCCTCTGAATAAGGAGATCCTTTTCTGTTTGCTTATCTCGAGTGGCACTTGATAGGGAATTTGGCAAAGCATTTGCAATCCCAGTGGCTGAACAGTTCAGTTTCTGGGGGAAAAGGATTAAAAATCTAGCAGTTCCCAACGGACTCCAAGGACAAATGAGACCAAAGATTTCTTGACAACTTTCTGTGACTGATCAACAGCCATTTAATTCAATTATATGCTGTAGTCAAGATGACCTTTAAGGAAACCCAGAGTTTGCTTCTGAGGGCATTTCTTTGCAGGGCTTCTGTTTTGCTTCAGACACTGCACACATTTACAGTGTTGTTTGCATCGATTGCCTCTGCCAAATGGCATCTTAGTAGAAGTTTCAGAGTGATGTGCCAAGTAAATATGTGATTATCGTTATTAGTTATGCTCATGGCCTAAAGCAGGGGTTGGTGATTGTTTGATTCCTGCCATTATATTCCCAGGCAGCTATATTTGGGCTGGCCTCACTGCCCTTTCTCCCAGTCTTCCCTGCTTGGCCCAACCTCTTGTCCAAGCCTTCTCCGAAAGGTCTCAGTGTCTCAGTGTTCCCTCATCCCCATTCATGCCCTTTCTCATTGCCTCAGCCCCAGGCACAGAGCGAGGAGCAGGGAGAAGGGATTGCTCCTGCTGGTTTTAGTAGGATTTTGCCCAAGAAAGGCAGGGTAAATACTTCCACTGATAAATTAAGTGTTACAGTCTCATCTTCGTATTGTCTGTATGAAGAACTTCATGTTTGAGTCCAGAGTTCAAATTATTTCTCCCTCTCTCTACTATACTCACTGTTTTATCATTCCTCCAATTTGTGACTAACTACAGAAAGGAAAAAAAAGTCAAAGCAGCTTCACTGATGTACAAGGCACCTAACCCAGCCCCAGGCTTCTCCTCTCAAGGGCTTTCCAGACTGCCAAGCTTTACACTGAACACCCCTTATTTTGGGTTTCATAGAGCTTCACAGCAGCTCCAGACTGAACCTTAGACTTTAACCTAGCACTGCTGGTTATCTGGCAGCCAAAATGAGCGTTTGATGAAGGATCATGAAAAAAGGAATATGGACAAAGTATTTTATCTTCAAGAACAGATAGGGAAGGAATATGAGAGAGGGACAAATACCAGCTTGGTGGTGATCTTCTGTTTATGGTTTTGGTTTTTTACGTTTCGGTTGGTTTGTTGTTCTTTATTTAAATCTGTGATTAGTGTTCAGACAAGCGTGGAAATTGCAGCAGTAAATAGACTCTGGATGGGTTTTGATTTCCTGTATCAGGGCTAAATTGAGCATCTGTAGAGGGAGAGTGTTTCTCGCAGTCTGAAAGCTGAGGAGGGGCTGCCTGGCGTGTGCTGGGCACGCAGCCCCCAGGCACCAGGGAGACCCAGTGTGGGGCATCACAGCTGAGCACTGCGTCCTCCTCTGGCACAACCTGATTGTGCTGGGAAACCATCCTGGCAGAGACCGTGTCTTCTCTGTTAGCACAATGCCCACCATGACGTGGCTGTTTGGAAGCTCTTGTGGGCACAACTGCGATGTCAACAGCTGTGTGTGGCAACAAATAATATTAATTACTAATGCTTTCACTGGCAAGGGCCAAAGGCTGCCTTGTGTTTGCCCTGATGTGAGTTGTATTGGACCACAGAGCCTTTCTGAAGTGACTTACTCTGAGCATTGAGCCTTGTTGTGGCAGAGGACCGAGTTAAGTATCGCAAACACGACTGCACTGGAGACCTATTAGGTATTTAAAGACATTAAAGGAATAGATAAGTATTTGAATCATTGCCCAGGCTCTTCTTGACCACCATGTACAACTTCATGAGGTATCTGAGCAAGGAAAGGCTAATTGGCTACCAGCAGGGCTTGTGCTGTTTCCCTGCTGATTATACTACACATCAAAATGCTTGTTATCACCAGAGACACAGTGCTTTTTGCTGCCTTGTTTATAAAAAGCAAAGCACTTTTTACTGAGTTGGAGGAATGTCACAGACATCCTTTCTCTTGGCGTTATTTTTAACTTTCGTTTACTCAATGTCCTAAATATTCATAGAGACTGGAAGGAAGTGTGGTTGCAACCAAGGTGTAAACTCTTAGAGTGATTTCAGATTGAAAAGGCCTGCATTAAAATACTATATTTAAGACAGGCAGGGTATGCACTGAGATGCAGTATCCCTTAGTAAGTCCAGAAAGGACCAGCAGTAACAAACCTCCTCCTCAAAAACTGCACTCTGCTGGCTAATTTGCTTGTTAGACCTTGTCATATTCCACAACTGCTCTACTGATGAGGACAAAGGGAAGCAGAATACTGCAAAGCCATTGCCACAGTATTTCCACTCAATGAAGCCACCATTTCCTGTGGTCAAACCAGAAGATTATGGATTTGTGGGGTGATAGAAGGACAATGTGCTAGTCATTGTCTGCTGGATGCTGGACTGGACATAAGGAAGGACACATCCGCCTTGGACATCAGCAATGTCTCCTTCTGGGGCAAGGAGCCTGTCAAAAGAAAGGACTAATGACAAGGGCGACAAGGAAAAGGTATCTGTGACTTTGCCATGGATTTGCCTCTCCTTGGTGAGTTATAATGGTCTGTGAAGGAACCCACTGGATGATCATTAATAAGCAGCAGTTTCCAGTGAAATTCTGATACAGGGTTTCTAGTTATGGAGAAGTATTGTTTTCTTATGGGATGTCATCTGCTTGTTTACTCTTTGTGAATTTTCTGGTTGCTAATTTTGAAACTGCTGTGGAAAACTATTAACATCATCAGTGAGTCATATGAATGAAAGTGGTGATGGGCTCTTATAAGTTTAATGTAGCTTGTCTTGTTGATAAGAGAAATCTACAGGGAAGAGTTCATTGCTTGCAGTTTCTTCTCAGTCTCCTGTTCTTGGGGCCAAATTTGCTCATAAAGGCCTAAATTTTATGATGGGATGGCTCAGCTTCTAAAACATGCAAATATTACATCCAGGCTGTGGATTAGTTGTTAACATTGCAGCACACTCCAAGGGGAGATAATTCAGTGTTTCAGAAAGGGTCTTACATGGTTTTTCACTGAGTCTGCCAAGAGTCTCCTCATGAAGAATCATGGACATAAAATTACAGCATAAGCTCAGAAATGTTTTGCATACTACCTTGTAGTGCTAATTAAATGCAAGTGACATAAAAAACCAGTTATTTACATATCTAAATCTCATTCTCCTACAGGCCCTGCAATTCCTGTTGGGGTGGATGTGCAAGTTGAAAGCTTGGACAGTATTTCTGAGGTTGACATGGTACGTAATCCTCTTTTAAGCCTCAATTATTCCTAGTCATAAAAAGTCCTTCCCAGTGGAAGCCTATAGTTTTCAAGTTATTGGTCAGATGAAAGTAATTTGGCAAATTCAAAGAGGCTGATACTCAGAACAAAAGACTTGATAAAACCAGGTGATTAAGGGCTTATCTCTGTGTCTTCAGGTAAAGATTAAAAGTATGAAGGAATAAGGGACCTTAAATCAGAGAATAATCAGTGCTGTGAAGGATCTGTCATAACTGAAAATAGAAACAACTGCTTAGGAAGATTTGAAGGTATATGGTGAAGTTCACATAAGCTGCTCTTACTGTGGGAGTTTTCTTCCTTAGGGATCCATTGAGTGCATTTTTTTTAAATGCATGATTCTGGAGGTTGCATTAGAAAATTAAGTTGGCAACATAAATGAGAAGGAGCCACTTCTGCTTCTGCATCTCTGGGAGAAATCCAAGAGTGGGAGCTGCTGGCAAAGCCTGAGCTACCTCTGCCAAAATGGAATTTGGTGTGGGAGAGTAGTGTTCCAGCCACTGATGATGCTGTTCAGGACATTTGCACCAAGTTCAGTTGTGACTGGGTATCTTTTTTTTTCTTAAAAAAAAATAAAAAAAAAAAATTAAAAACCTGGAAGAAAGACATGCTGTTGTTAATCCTCAGCAGATTTCAAGGTGTTCCCAGCGAAGAGTGTTCACAAGCATTTTCTTATTTAGGTTGGTTTGTTTGTTTTTTGGTTTGGGTTGTTTGGTTTTTTTTTAACCGTAGGAAATGGAATAAGAACACTGGAAAGAGAAGTGGAAAGGGGAACATAGAGGAGAAGAGCAAACTTCTTGATTCCTTCCTCCTTCTGCCTTTTCCTCCCTGTTTTTTGGGCACCTTCTCTTGCCTAGGCAAAACAGGGAAGACTTTAAAGGAAGAGCTTTAGGCTGATCAGATTTTATTGTGATGCAATTCCACCTTCATTAAAAGAAGGGAGCTTGCCTGCCTGGGTATCAAAAGTGAGTGGGTCTGGGGAGATGCCTGCAATAAGCGGGCAGCTTTCAGCTGTTTTCGGCTGTTGTGAGGAGACTTGAAGCTCCACTATATCCAGACAATGTTGTAGCAGCAAAAAGGGCTAATTAGTGCAAGTAAATAACTTGCAACGCTTCCCATCAGGAGCACGGGATTCCAGCTAAGATCTTGCCCATCAGGAAGGTTTGAGGGCAGCTCTCTCTCCCTTTGCTGTAGGTTCTATTTTCCCAGCACGGGACAAGTAGTTCCCACAGCAGTCGCTGATTCATATTTTGGGGTGGAAGAACAAATTCATGAAAAACATATTGGCAATGTGAGGCTGACGCCAGGGCAGCCCTTAGACATGGAGAGAGTCAGGTTAACAGATGGTTTGTCATCGGCAAAGCAAAATGAGGTGGTGGTGGTGGTTTTTGGAAGTGGTCGCCCAGTGGTTGGGAAGAGATCCCAGCCTGTCCTGCTGCCTGCATGGGCTTGGCAGCTGTGGTTCCTGTAAATGCTGGCTTAATTGGGAGTGTAAAGAAAATGAGTGTATTTGATCTCTCAGCACGAGAGTGTAGGTTCAGCTCTGAAGGCAGCCGCTGCCAGGTTGGGACCAACAAACAGATGTTTCCCTTTGTGTGACTGAAGCTCCTGCCCCCTCAACAAGCTTAAAAAAAGAGTTTTATTTATATACACTTGCACAGTAAGAAAAACAGTTCCCTCAGTTAGCTGCTGTTTGCAACAATTTAGTTCTTTGGGGGATAAATTGCTTAGTGTTTAGCCTGACCATTAAGCTAATTCCTATTAGAATTACTATTCTCATTATGTTTTTCCTTCTTGAACATGCTATTGATACCATAGTCTTTCAAGATGGTTTTCAAGAATCATTTTGGCAGGGTGGTGCTTCTCTTGGGGCATAGTTATGTCACTTTTAGGACTGAACGCTACTGAATACTGCAATATTCAGTATTCAGACTGGGAAGGTTATGTTTTATTTTGGCTGAAATTATTTTGTCAGGAAAAATCTATTCACAAAAGAGCACCGGTCCAGGGGAGAAACGGGAATTGAGAGGGGAGGGAATGTCTGGTGGTCTCCCAGGTGTAGAACTCAACACTGACAGAGGTCTCTCTCCGGTTGCCTTCCTTTTCCATGAAGGATTTCACTATGACGCTGTACTTAAGGCACTATTGGAGGGATGAGCGCCTGTCATTTCCCAGCACCACCAACAAGAGTATGACCTTCGATGGCAGGCTGGTGAAGAAGATCTGGGTCCCCGACGTCTTCTTTGTGCACTCCAAAAGGTCCTTCATTCATGACACCACCACCGACAACATCATGCTAAGAGTGTTCCCCGATGGTCATGTCCTCTACAGTATGAGGTAACAATGGTGCTCCTGAACACCCCCAGGGCTTCACTGCCAATTGTGCTCCCAGTGTAGCTTTGGTGACCACCTGGACTGCTTCTACCAACCCTCCTACTCCCACGACTAACGTGGAACCCTGCTTCCAGCATGTCCAGTACAAGATGCTTTGCAGGAAGCTGAGAGAAACCGTGCTGTGAGCAGTAACAGGATAATCTTCTCCCGGGAGGAAACATTCCCCTAATTCTTTGCAGTCAGAGGAGAGCTTAGTCGAGCGGGAATGTTCATCCTGGGGTCAGTGTGTGATTAAACTGGAAGCTGCTGATATACCAGATGGTGACCTCTATAATTATCCTATTTTGCTTCCTGTTTGTCTAGAAAAACTTTTTTTTTCTTTTTCTTTTTTTTTTGCATTTTCATGTTGATATAAACGTTTAAGTTTAGTTTATTGAAGCTAAAATGGCAGCACTAAAGACCCCCTGTAGTCCCTGATTTTCTAGCAGGTTTGTTGGCTGGAAGAATCCCAAGGTGCGTCTGTCATGACCTCAGGGGTTATCCAGCCTGCGGTTGTAGAGGGAGCAAACTGTGGGTTTGCAGGATTCTATAATACACAAGGACATGGAGGCTTTATCCTCTAAATTTGTCTACCTTATTACAGATTCCAAAAATACCACAAAATATCACCACCAGCAAGTAAACCATCACAAAATCACCGCCAGAGAGCATGCTTATGATTAATAAAGTGAATATATATGTGTCATGCTGTTAAAAGTTATTGATGATCAATAATACAGCATCAATAAATCATATAGCAACAGCCAGTAACAGCAATAACCAAGCAGGAATATACTATTACAGATTACTACAGATTTATCATTAGTGGGGCAACTCACCAACAATATAACAGCAGATATACTTATGATGGATATGCTTATATGGATGTATGATACCGGTACCGAGTGATGCCATCATCAAGGGAACCAAATCATCCCACTAGTGGGAGGACAAACCAAAACAACACCAAAAGGGGGCCCAGAGGGGGACCAATGAACAACAGAATCTCACTTTGGAGGTGCTCCGTGTCATGGGGTTTGGAGTCAGTCGGCTGTCCCCAGTGAGAGTCCAAGAGCTGGCAGAAAATTCGTGCAGCGAATTCAACCTATTTAGGAATAGAAAAGTGCAACAGGGGAAGTTCTCAGAGAGAGGCTCCATTTTGGCTAAAAATTAAGTCCTCCTTATATCACAGAGACATAAAAGGGTGTAGGACATCACTACTTTGAGCAGCCGGTAAGTACTGTTCATTTCTATTTTTCACCCGAAGTGGTCAATAGATGATGATGGCTTTTGTTCTTTCAGACCAATTTCCAGAATGCTTTCCACCTACTCAGACAATAAGTTTCTGTTACAGCCCCTTGTTTTGCTGCTTATTGATGGTAACTTGGGATGTTCCAGGTCCTTAGGTACCCAGCTGAACTTCAAAGAAGGTGGCCATGTTTCTCGAGGATGCTGCATCTTCCTGGAATGGCAGGCTTTTTTCTGTCAGTATTTTTCAGCAGAATTTTTCTTTTGCTCAATGATTTTCCCCTTCTAACCAGGGCACCATTATCAGCATCCCAGTAGTTTTCATTTCCTTCAGAAGAATGGAAAAAGAGATGCAGAGAAAAATACACTGCCAGAGAAGAAAAACTTGAGAGCTCAGACAAAAGAACATTTCCCCAGGACAGAAAACAGTGCACACTGACTTTTGAAATTTTTTTAACACAAGAGTTTCTGTTCTAGGATCTTTCTGGAACTTACTCACTTAAACTATGACAAAATAATTCTTGAAAACAAGGCAAGTTTTTTTATAAAGTTTGATTTAGGAGGTTATTTCTCTTTGAAGAATGAGAATAATAGATGATATTGTCCCAAGTAGGACAATATCTCACCAAACCAAGGGGCTGTAAAGTTCACAGATTTCATAGTATAAGTATAATTCTACTGAACCTATTATAAACCCCTGGACAAATTATTAAAATCACAAAGAAAGGTGTATGTGTGTAAAAAAGACACCATGCAGCATACGGCCACTTTGTTTTGTGTGGTCTTAGTGATGAAAATCCCTTCTTGACCAAACACTTAGGAACACTTTCCCTGTTCTGAACCCATTTAATAGATACATTGATTGCATGAAAGGTTTGATTGCTCACACCTTAAGCTCATAAAGACACTGTCTATTTTATTAAAACTGGATGAGCGTGAAGGTGCCATGCAGCAGGAAAGACAAGAAGGAGAAAGAAATATGAAGAAGGAAGTTAGAATCATAAAATCATAGAATCATTTTGGTTGGAAGAGACCTTTAAGATCATCAAGTCCAACTGTTAACCTAGCCAAGTTACCACTAAACCATGCCCCCCAACACCACATCTGCATGCCTTTTAAATACCTCAACCACTTCCCTGGGCAGCTTGTCCCAATGCTTGAGAACCCCTTCTATGAAGAAATTTTTCCTAATATTCAAATTAAAACTCCCCTGGTGCAACTTGAGTCTGTTTCCTCTTGTCCTGTCACCTGTTACTTCCCAGGTCTGCTCATTTGCCCACATGCAGAGTTTTTGCTTTAAAATTTTTTTGTGAGGTGATGTGACTTTCTAGTGTTACTCCAGGAGAGACAAAGATGTGAGTAACCACAGTTCACTGTACAAGGGTTAAATGGATAATTTGATTCATAAAATCCAAGGAGAAGAAGAATCTGTATTATATTAGGGCCTGGTGGTATTTAGGACACTCAGAACGTGATCTTGTTGCCCAAGCATGGGTGTCAAGTGGTGTTAGAAATGTCCTTTTGATGTCTTGAGATGTCTGCATGGGGTTGGCACTGGGCTTTAGTTGAGGAGTATTTATTGACCAACCGACTTTCTGTGCTGTCCCTGACTAACAAACTGTTAATGACCACAGGTTGTGCCACAGTTTAACGAAAGAAAATAGCACATAGTAATAAGACTGAGTCATGCAACATTTAAATGATGCGCACAACTATGGGAGGTCATTGCTACAACATACCTTCTGGAGCATATCCCCAGAAGGCTTAACTTTAGCTCATATGGCAAAATTCTACTCTAGTTTTATAGTCAAAATGAACAGCATGTGCTTTTCAGGGGCGATGAGTGTGTAGGTCAGAGCAGGATTTGGATCACAATCCCTTGAACAGAAGAGAAGTTCTTTATCAACATCTGCAACGAATCTAGAAAATGGCCACGGAGAGCGTAAGTCGGCCTCTGAAATGATGACTCACAGCTGATTTGCCCCGACTAAACAGGGAGCTCCACGGCAAATCTGTCCGCAGGAGAAAAGTTCTGTGACCCACTGGAAGACTCGTTATGTAATGTGCACAACTGGACTCATTTAAAACCGGGAGCAGCAACTGCAGCAGCTCTTTAGCTCAGACATGAACTTGAGGGAGGCAAATCTCGCTGGCCAAGACATGGCTGCACCCGTTTTACACCTCCCTGGCCCAGAAATACATCCCCCAGGTGGAAAGAATTTGATTGAGGACTGTGAGGAGCTACTATTGCCTTAATAACGTATATACTGGAGGAATTTTGTGGCTTGCAATGCAGTTGGCTGTGTGTTCCTCAGGCTCGGGTGGTTGTTGGGGTGATTATGGAGGGAACTGAGCAATGGGGAAAATGAGGAAACCTTAATCAAACTGGATATAAGGCAACCTTCAAATGTAAATGGTGGAGTTATTTTATGTTGTTGTCTTGTAGGGAAATAGTCGGATATAGAACACTACAGAAGTGTCCATACTGACATTAGTTTCACTGTGATGTCCAAGAACTTGAGTTCCCTGATAGATTTTGAAATTACAGCTTCCTTTAGATTGTCTACGTGTTTGTCTCACTTGGACTTGGAGAACTGGGAGGCATTTCCTGGGGATTTTATGCTAACATTATGCATAATTGCTGGCTTTAATATTACAGAATGATTTATTTATCTGCATGAACGTTCTCCTTTCTTTGCTCCTCACAGAAACCAAACTTTCTCGTTTTTGACTTGTAGGATCACAGTGACAGCGATGTGTAACATGGACTTCAGCCGCTTCCCCCTGGACTCTCAGACATGTTCTCTGGAGCTGGAGAGCTGTATGTTTTATCTATGTTTTGTAGCTAGAAATGCCCCATGTCTGGTTGCACACACATAGACTGGACACATTTCAGATTAAAGTCTATTTTAGAAATTCCCCCAATTCACCAGGGTTACTGGGAGTCTTTTTATTGACTTAAGGTGTTGTCTATCTAGCCCTTATGCTGCAAGACAGGGGAATTTGCAAGGAAAGTGTTTTGGTAGATGACACTGTCAGAAAAACCCACCAACAGATATGTTCAACACATGTGGGTTCTCAGCAGCTTGCAAGAACCAGTATGTGTTTCATCAGTGAGAAATCTGGGGGAGAAGTTTTGCTCTGTTCTTTGCTTCTGACATGGACGTGGTGCTCTCAAGTGTCCCAGTGAAAAGTTGAGTATAGTCATCAATGCTTTTCTTTAAACTTCATCATCAAAGAGGTTTATGTATGATATAATCCTGATGCTGCGGACACTGTGACTTGGGCACAGTTTCTTTGGAAAGGAGTTATTCTGCAGAGAAATTGATTTAAAGAATAAGATTTTCATGGCTGCTCTGTAAACTTTCTCCAAGAGGAGGTGTGCCAAGAGGAGCATCTAATTGTGTTGAGGCCCTCCCAGCTCTTTGGCTGAAATTTTCCTCTAAAAACAGCAGAATCACAGAATGATAGGGTAATTTAGATCAGGAGGAGAGTTTTAGGTTGGTCTTGAGGTCAGCTGCTCCAATACTCTGCTCAGAGCAGGAAGGTCGGGGCTGTGTCCATTTGGGTTTTGTATATTTCCAGAGTTATTCTCATCAATTAGCAATTACTTGTCAATGATTTTTGATATGTGATGCTTGGAAAAGTACTGTTCTAGCTGTCATTTCATCAATGTGTTTGTTTCCCCAAGTGAGGATGGTCTGATTTTTGTTGCTGTTGTTGTTGTCACGGTGTATCATACGGGAAGATCTTTTTAAGTCATGGTTGTTAGTGGCATTACTCCATGCCAAAGATGCCTTTGTGTTCATTAATTTTGTCTGGATAAAGTCACATCACAGCATATTTCCTCTTTCCCTAAGATGCTTACACTGATGAAGATCTGATGCTGTACTGGAAAAATGGGAACGAATCTCTGAAAACTGATGAAAAGATTTCTTTGTCTCAGTTTTTGATACAAAAATTCCACACTACATCAAGACTGGCTTTCTACAGTAGCACGGGTATGGCCTTTTTGATTTATCACTACAGCTAATGCTGTATTAACTACTCGTGTGAGAGCTCCTGGGATCATAAGTCACTGAAATATGGTCTTCACAGTCTGGACAATACATGTTTTGAAAGATCAGTTTCTATTTTCACTGCCCTTTAGAAATAAAATAAATAAATAAATAAATAAATAAATAATATGTTCTCTCTGTGTCTGCCAGCCAGGCTGTTCTCACTAGTTCTTGATTTCCTCCTCTTCCAAAGGCTGGTACAATCGCCTCTACATAAACTTCACTTTACGCCGACACATCTTCTTCTTCCTGCTCCAAACCTACTTCCCCGCCACCCTCATGGTGATGTTGTCCTGGGTGTCCTTCTGGATCGATCGCCGAGCGGTTCCCGCCAGGGTCTCCTTGGGTGAGAAGAGCTGCAGCAAGCCATGACTGTGTGAAAATCTTTGAATGTGAACATTTTGCCAGAAAAAGGAACTGTTCATTTTAATGGTTAAAGATAGTGGGCAAGCAAATGTGAGGCAAAAGCCTTATGGATGGTATCAATCAATAATATTTATTTCTCTTGGTTCTTTCCAGCGATAACCACCGTGCTGACCATGTCCACGATCATCACCGGGGTGAACGCCTCCATGCCTCGTGTCTCCTACATCAAAGCAGTGGACATTTACCTGTGGGTCAGTTTTGTGTTTGTCTTCCTCTCGGTGCTGGAATATGCGGCAGTGAATTACCTGACGACGGTGCAAGAGCGGAAAGAAANAAAAAAAACTGGGGGAGAGGGTGGGAAAAACTTTTGTTTTTTTCATCCATTTTTTTTTTTTCTTTCCTTTTTTTTTTTTTTCCTAACAGCTGAGCTGGTCTTTATAGTGACTGGTTTGTGTCTATAAATGGGAAAACACTGACATCCATGTGTGTATAATTGGGTCTGTTTAGATCGCTCCACTTCAGGCTGAATTGGAAGTGTTGAAGGCCAGGCTGGATGGGGCTTTGAGCAGCCTGGTCTGGTGGGAGGTGTCCCTGCCTATGGCAGGGGAGGTGGGACTT
>VXBW01003926.1:542329-619316 GCA_013400375.1 Thinocorus orbignyianus | reverse complement strand
TTTAAGGTCCCTTCCAACTCTAACAGCGAGACATTTCTCACTGTAAATGTAGATCTTGCCAGCCAATGCTGTTCCCTTGTGAAAGACCCAACGTATCTGGGTAGGAATATGTCAGGCTTCCCAGAAAAGAGCTCTGTATTATGTCTACATTAAGATATTAAACATGCCCGGGACTAAGGCTGGTGGAAACAGACTGTCTAAAACTAAACCTTCTTTTCCTCGAAATTGGTGTGGTTGCCATGAACTGCCTGTGGCAAATGGTCCATGGTCCATGTTAATTCTTGAACCGTACATGGGAACTTCTGGTGCTTGTTGACCTGGATGAAATTCACGCCAGAGACATTTGTGACACTCTAATGGTATTGTCAGCTGAATTCCTGTGCCCAGGGAGGCTCTTTGGCTGGGCTTAATTTATTAGTGTAGACATAGACTAAAATTGCTGCAGGGTGAAGTTATGCAGCATACTTCTGCATGTATGTGCCTCTGTGAAGATGGGTGTAATTTAAGACTCCATGGAGGTGGGTTTCTGGTACATTAGGCTCCTTTCTCCATAGGGTTGTCTGCTGTCACAGGTACACAAAGGCAAAGGAATAGGAATCTGACCTGGGGGTTAAGAGTAAATACACAGAATTTCTTTCTCTGCTGGGTCTCGCAGCAATTAGCTTATTGCTAATTAACTGCTTTCCTTTCCACCCACCCACCACCTCCTGGACCTGTCAGTTGGTGATAAAAAGCTTGGTGTAATTCTTTCCTGTGTTGTTTTGGTGCCGGGCTTGTATTTTAGGTACACCTATTTAGTATAAAATACATCTTAAAACCCAACTGATATTCAGCTGCACCCATGGAGTGCTCCAAGAAATTCCTGGAGCAATGGGTCTAACAAGTAGAGCCACTGGGCTACAAACTGGGCATGTTTTTCTGCACACAATCTACTGATAGCAAATCGTTTGGTTACGACTAGAACATGGAAAACAATTCCTAAACTGACTTTCGGGTTTTCAGTAAACCGTGTGATCTGTCGGTTAAATGATTTGAAGAAAAAACCTTGAGTGCAGAGTTTTTCAGTGGTATCCTGAATATTGCATGTACACCGATACATACATTTGATAATTATTTTTCATATATGCATATATTCAGGATATGTACACTACTATGTATGTATGCATAATTATTTTAATTGAATTTTTCCTTGAAAACAAATCCTTGGAAAGTGCACACATCAAAGTTGGTGAAGGAGGGAATTTGGGGAAAAATGATATTGGGTAAGGAAAGCAGTCTGTAGGGAATCAGAGGCAGGAACTCCTAGCAGAAAGGAGTGTTTGGAGTCCATTTTCATGACATACAAATATATAATCCATATTTCTGAGGGAGAAAACCTGCAGATTTTAAACAGTAGAAGACAGTATTTGCTCTTCAAAATTCTACCTGTATTCATTGGTTTTCTTAGACCTTTGTGATTCGTGCTGGCGCTGCTAAGTCAATGCAAGTTTTGACATCAATGTCAACAGAGATGGAATTTCACACTAGACTTTTAACTGATCCTCTCAGTTTAAAATCAGATTTACAAAGGAAACATGTATCTGTGAAAGCAGGACTTAACCCCCCCCCCTTTTTTTTCCATAACATACTGGATAAGCCATTTCCACAGATAAAACTGCGTCTTGTCCTTGAATAATGGTTAACACAAAGACTGCAAAATAAGGAATCTCAAGACAGCAAGGCTGAACACAGGTAGCGAAGAAACCCTTTTAATTAGTTTTTATTTACACAGCAGTGTAGCCAAACCATGTCTTTTCCTTTCGGAATACAAGAACAACAAGTGACTTTTTTGTTCAAAGAGAGACTTAACGGTATCTCNCCTGGTCTGGTGGGAGGTGTCCCTGCCTATGGCAGGGCAGTTGGAACTTAGTGATCTTTAAGGTCCCTTCCAACTCTAACAGCGAGACATTTCTCACTGTAAATGTAGATCTTGCCAGCCAATGCTGTTCCCTTGTGAAAGACCCAACGTATCTGGGTAGGAATATGTCAGGCTTCCCAGAAAAGAGCTCTGTATTATGTCTACATTAAGATATTAAACATGCCCGGGACTAAGGCTGGTGGAAACAGACTGTCTAAAACTAAACCTTCTTTTCCTCGAAATTGGTGTGGTTGCCATGAACTGCCTGTGGCAAATGGTCCATGGTCCATGTTAATTCTTGAACCGTACATGGGAACTTCTGGTGCTTGTTGACCTGGATGAAATTCACGCCAGAGACATTTGTGACACTCTAATGGTATTGTCAGCTGAATTCCTGTGCCCAGGGAGGCTCTTTGGCTGGGCTTAATTTATTAGTGTAGACATAGACTAAAATTGCTGCAGGGTGAAGTTATGCAGCATACTTCTGCATGTATGTGCCTCTGTGAAGATGGGTGTAATTTAAGACTCCATGGAGGTGGGTTTCTGGTACATTAGGCTCCTTTCTCCATAGGGTTGTCTGCTGTCACAGGTACACAAAGGCAAAGGAATAGGAATCTGACCTGGGGGTTAAGAGTAAATACACAGAATTTCTTTCTCTGCTGGGTCTCGCAGCAATTAGCTTATTGCTAATTAACTGCTTTCCTTTCCACCCACCCACCACCTCCTGGACCTGTCAGTTGGTGATAAAAAGCTTGGTGTAATTCTTTCCTGTGTTGTTTTGGTGCCGGGCTTGTATTTTAGGTACACCTATTTAGTATAAAATACATCTTAAAACCCAACTGATATTCAGCTGCACCCATGGAGTGCTCCAAGAAATTCCTGGAGCAATGGGTCTAACAAGTAGAGCCACTGGGCTACAAACTGGGCATGTTTTTCTGCACACAATCTACTGATAGCAAATCGTTTGGTTACGACTAGAACATGGAAAACAATTCCTAAACTGACTTTCGGGTTTTCAGTAAACCGTGTGATCTGTCGGTTAAATGATTTGAAGAAAAAACCTTGAGTGCAGAGTTTTTCAGTGGTATCCTGAATATTGCATGTACACCGATACATACATTTGATAATTATTTTTCATATATGCATATATTCAGGATATGTACACTACTATGTATGTATGCATAATTATTTTAATTGAATTTTTCCTTGAAAACAAATCCTTGGAAAGTGCACACATCAAAGTTGGTGAAGGAGGGAATTTGGGGAAAAATGATATTGGGTAAGGAAAGCAGTCTGTAGGGAATCAGAGGCAGGAACTCCTAGCAGAAAGGAGTGTTTGGAGTCCATTTTCATGACATACAAATATATAATCCATATTTCTGAGGGAGAAAACCTGCAGATTTTAAACAGTAGAAGACAGTATTTGCTCTTCAAAATTCTACCTGTATTCATTGGTTTTCTTAGACCTTTGTGATTCGTGCTGGCGCTGCTAAGTCAATGCAAGTTTTGACATCAATGTCAACAGAGATGGAATTTCACACTAGACTTTTAACTGATCCTCTCAGTTTAAAATCAGATTTACAAAGGAAACATGTATCTGTGAAAGCAGGACTTAACCCCCCCCCCTTTTTTTTCCATAACATACTGGATAAGCCATTTCCACAGATAAAACTGCGTCTTGTCCTTGAATAATGGTTAACACAAAGACTGCAAAATAAGGAATCTCAAGACAGCAAGGCTGAACACAGGTAGCAAAGAAACCCTTTTAATTAGTTTTTATTTACACAGCAGTGTAGCCAAACCATGTCTTTTCCTTTCGGAATACAAGAACAACAAGTGACTTTTTTGTTCAAAGAGAGACTTAACGGTATCTCACCTAAATTTCAAGCTCAATCATTTAAAAGCTTCCTGTTAATAGAAAGGCTTCATTTCTGTTGCTAACGTGTTCTTCCAGCGTTCAGCTCTGTTTCTTGTTTCTCTCCCTAGTTTCCATGTGCGTGTGGAATATCTCATTCGAAAACTATGATGCTGGATGGAAACTACAGTGAATCTGATGCCAACAGCCTGGCAGGATATACACGAAACCAGATGGTCCCAGAGGAAGAAAAACAAGAAAAGATGGTTGTGCACTTAGCTATGAGCAATGAATCTAATTCATCAAGGAAGAGAGGCCTGAAGGGCCACGTGGGCTTGCGCATCATCCAGAACACTCATGCAATTGATAAATACTCAAGATTAATATTCCCAGGCACCTATATATTTTTTAATTTGATATATTGGTCTGTCTTTAGCTAGGCATGCTGGCACAGCAGTGACTGAAGCAGAAGACATTTACAAAACTCTCTTTTATTTATTCTTTTTCAACCTGATCTGGATGCAAAGCCAGAAAACTGATTATTTTATTGCTTCTTTGGAAGGTAAAGGGGAGGAGACATCCTCCAGCGGGCAACTCCATGCACAGGCATCATGGAAGACCCTGCTGGGCTGGCTGCTTGCCAACTCATGCCCCAGCTCCCGTTTGCTTTTTGATGCATGGTGTTTCTCATACTTGAAAACATGTGCTCGCCGTTCACCCAAAAGGTGCTGTACGTTCATCTGGGGCTGGCCACGCTGGTGGTGCCTGCTGTGCAATGGACAACCAGACACAGTGCTTGTGTAGGCTGTCCTGAGGGGTTAGACAAAAACAAGAAGGAGGAGGGGTCTGGACAGTGCATCTCCTGTAAGGGAACTAACTGAATGAGGCCTTTCCTTTTCAAAATCTCTGCTTTTGAGCAAATCCTTTTATTTTTTTCTTTGGTGTAAGAATATCATGTTTCTTTCCATTGCTTTATGAACAAAATCCCCCTTTAGGATCCAAATTCTTCTTTCTCTGAGTAGGACCTTAGTCAATACGGGTAGGACAGCTGACTGGTTGGGATCAACAGCCTTGGGTTACAGAGTGCAGGTGGTAAATCTGAGTTGGGGGTCATTTTTTTCTAGATTAAAGGTAAGGAGTAATGATGAAGCAGAGCAAAGAAGCCCACAGACTCACAGAAGATGGCTCCCAGGGTACATGAGTAATGAAAACAGGGATGTTAGGCATGTGTTCTCCATGTAGCTTGAGCCCAACACACGACATGTAGCACCTGCCCTCTAAAATGAGAGGGGAAGATGGTGTGTAGTAAGTACAGGCAGCACATGGTGGATGGGCAGCGTCTCTGGGACTATCACTTTCTCTCTCCAGAAGCAGAAAACAGCATTGAGCAGTGAAAATCAGTCACTGCTGATTTTCCTCACCCTTGTGAGGGAAGTGCAACCCACTGAGAAACTGCAGATCTCAATGTGCCTCTCCCAGTCAACACATTGTCCTTCTGTTCAGGCCTTTTTGGATCAAGAGGAAGAAACCTGCCAGAACCTCTCTCTGCAGAAACACAGACATGTCAGAGATTGAATGGCCAAGAATAATACTGTGGGATTCAAAAAGAGACCCTGTCTGGCCTCTGATTCCAATGTAAGTCCTTTGAAGCTGCTGGAGAGCATTGTAATGAGCTTCCGTGCTTGGCATTTCATTTTTCATGCTGAGATATCTCCCTTTCCTTTGCTAACAATGCTGACAGCAAAATCCAAATGTAGAAACATGATAGCAGCAAGACAATGATGCCCAGGTTTGTGTGCTCCTTATTTTTAGAGAACACCATGATTTTTTTGCTTTGGTGGAGATAACATTCAACAAAACATTTGATTACCGAGCTGAAACTCAGCAGGGTGAGCAGAGCCTGAAGTGTGAGGACCCAGGACTGAGGTTAGAAGCTGACTCAATGAACAATAAGGTTAAGTTACATATCTGACTGAAGATTCAGATAAATCGCACAAATAAAGAAAAAGCAAACAAAAATACTAATAAAACAGTAACCGTTTGTTGTATGTAAAATTTTCTGCTTACCATACCATAGCAGTAATTTTTGTGTTAAATCTCAAGGCACATAGAAGATGGCAGGAAAGTGTCATGGAATTATGAAATCGTCAGAGTTGGGAGGGATCTTTAGTGATTATCCAGCCCGACTCCCCTGCTAAAGCAGGATTGCCCAGAGCACAGCACTCAGGGCTTGAAGGTCTCCAGCTAACAGGACTCCACACCCTTCCTGAGCACCCTCCTCCAGGGCTCCATCACCCTCACCAGAAACAAGTTTTTCCTCATCTTTGAATGGAATTTTCTGTGTTCCAGCTTGTGCCCGTTGCCCCTCATCCTGTCATTTGGAATCACTGAGAAGAGTCCGGCTCCATCCTCCTTCAACCCACCCTCAAATTCAGGCTGTCAGCAATACCCGGGATTTTTCTTGTGCCTCAACTGTTGCCGTGACACTGATTTACTAGAAAGAAAATTGATAAGAGAAACTAAAAATAATGGCTCTTTACTCCTTTCATCAGTGACCTTAATAACTGACACTAACAGGAGTTCTGAGCAGTCATACAACTAAGAAAATGCAGCCCTGCAATGGCTGCTGAGAAGGGGAGCCACAGAAGGGCAGTATCTCAGAGGGAGATATCCCAGATATTTGTATCCCAGCCTGGCACGTCTCTGCTGAGCTACCAGGTCAGTGCATTTACAGCACATGGCTCTTCTTAGAGCCAAAACTTGTATGCTCCTTACATCGACAGGTAGAGATCACTACAACGCAGAGGCAAAATATGTTAAAGAAAATAGCCTGCTTGTCTTTTGAGAGGTTAAAGCCTGGACATAGCAGTGTGCATTCTTCAGCAATAGTAGTTTTTGAGTGTAAAATGGGAACCAACGCCGTGGCTGGCAGCAGGACACCTTTAGTGGAGAAAAGCAGCAGAAGGGCACCACAAAGGCACCAACGTGGGGAGTGAGAAACTCTGTTCCCCGTCTTTTTCCAGTCTTCCCACGGTACCCGCAGCATGTGCCATCTGACCTCACAGTGCCTCATCTCCTCCAGCTGGAAAATGGGGAGCAGTAACATTTACCTACCTCATGAGATGCCGAGGGGCTCCACGTGCTTAACTAGCACGTGTGTGGGGCACGGTTATGATTTCTGAGCAAGGGGAGCCCAAAGGGTTTTGTCTTAGTTACTGGGGAGTTGTTCAAATGTGTCCTCTGAATCAGTCCAGCTGGTAGAAAGCGGGTATCTCCCCTGCCTTATAATGGTATTAAGCCAGATAACTCCCCCACATTATAATGGTATCAAACCAGAGATAGATGTAGCCCAACCGCAAATATTGTCAATGAATAATGCCTCCTGGCACAGGGAAAAAAAAAGTCCTAGTGCTTTTATTTGCCATTTTATTACAACTCCCATTCCCTTAGAAGTTATGTGGCGGCAGAGACAGCCCTTTAGATCCAACCATTTTTGCACTAGTGCTGCCTGCTGCCTGCAGTTTAAATGTTCATTAATAAACATCTTTTGGAGAGGCTACCGTACCTTTATTTTATATGCATATGTGCATAACTGATAGAGATTGATGTCTGTTTCTACCAGACACAATTACACAGCCTATAAAACCATCAAGAAGCGTATTTTTCCATTACAGAGGAAAAAAAGTCTCTATCTTGGGCACCACTTACACTTATTATTCATTAAAACAATAGATGAAAAGTATCTATGCAAATAAACCCAAGACTTCTCCTTCAGGCAGTGTCAGAATTGCATTTTTCTGCGTATTAAGAGGAGAGTGGCTCCGCATGAAGCTAGAACAAATATCTGAAATGTGGTCTTGAGAATGTATTTCGTCTTTCATCTCCCCTGGGTTACGAGACGACTTCACAAGCACTGTCTAACTTCTAGCTGCAAGATCCCACCAACGTTTTGAGAAATAACACCTGAGGCCAGGATCTGAATGTTGCTTGATGAATATGGGCCAGTTCTGTGAGGCACCAAGCGTCTGGACAATTAACCTACTGAAGGACAGGGTTTTCATAAGGGATTTGGGCAAACGAAGCCCGTTGATGAATATGTCTTCTCCAAGTCACCTGATCCAACGGCAAGGAGAGAAAATGTCAGCCCTGCTTGTTCTGCATCTGGCTCCACTGTACTTTTACTTGCTTCTAACCAAATCATGTCTTTGAAAGAGAGTAACTCTCTCTGTATACGTATAGTGTATATGCAGATAGCATATAACAGAGGAATCTGCTGGGACATGTACCTGTGTTAAATAGTTTACAGAAGTGAAAGTCTAATATATTGTATGTAAATTACCACTTATT
Source organism: Thinocorus orbignyianus (assembly GCA_013400375.1). Lineage (NCBI taxonomy): Eukaryota > Metazoa > Chordata > Aves > Ciconiiformes > Thinocoridae > Thinocorus > Thinocorus orbignyianus. Next base: position 611,217 of record VXBW01003926.1, on the reverse strand, counting down.
ATACCCAGAAAACATACTGTGTTGAATTGAAAAAAGGCTCTTCTTGTCAGCCAAGGACCAAGAAATGAGGTATGGTAAGTTATTCCTTAAGCAAAAATTATGTGTTCTCTCACATTTTCCTTCTGAAAAAAGGAAGTGTTGAGAAGTTTGCAAGAAAGGCTGATGCTGAACTGGTTGTACAATGTCTACGATCCACTGTGCTGCTCACTGTAATCAAACCTGGTAATAAAATAACAGATGGAAACAGTGGAAAAGAGTCTGTTTCATGGTGTAAACCTTAAAATGTGATTTTAATTCTGGTTGGAGTTCTGTTACATATGAGCTAATGTCCGCTGGTAAAGGGTTTGAATAAACACCTCATTTGTAATTCATTTTAAATAAAAAGCATCTCAGAAGCTGTTAGAAATGTAGTGGAAGCATGCAAGTACTTTGAAGTACGCAAAACTCCTCGAGAAAACCGAGCCGTTAATTACAGCTATAAGCTACAGAGACCTTTTGTGAAAACTGGAGCCCACAACTGAAGAAACTTTAATAATTACTTTACATTTAAAGGCACATTTTCAAAAGCCCAGATTGTAGGTGTGTTTCTCAATCTCCACTTGACTGTAAATGAGAACTTGTCATTTAATTCCTCCTTTGTGCCTTTGAAAAGATTGTCTCCACACTTACTAAGGGACGATAAAATGCCTCTGAGGACTCAGCTGCCCGATCTCATCTTATTATCCTTAATGCAGACAATGGGACTAAAAGCAATGGGCACGGGTGACGCTGATACCGGGACCACTGAATAATGGCTATTGTCTGCCAAATTTCCACAATGGAGAGATTACAGCAAGGTACAGTCTAAATAAGTGAGATCCTGAAATTGAAAGAAGAGAAAAATGTATAAAAAACCAGCGAGACTTTAGCACTATTAAAATTAAAATGTAATCCAGCCTCACACTAAGCTGATTAATTCCTTTGCAAAAAAAATGACATTTAAAATAATGTATCAGGGTCATTACTTTCCTGGTCAGAGGAATTACAGTTTCAGAGGAGTGGGGAGGGAAGCAGCGCACGAGCAGGGGGGAAGGTGCTGCTCTTGGCATCCGTCTCTTGTGGCTACACACTGGGGACCCCAGACTGAGCAGAGCCCCCTGCGGTGGCAAGGATGGGAGGACCCAGCTTTCCCAAGCACTTGGTGCCTGGGTATCACACCTCACCACCTTGATTTGGGAAAAAAAATGTTATCTTCTGCTGGGAGATAGGCTTAGGGTGGTAGTGGGCTGGAGCCTGAGACAGAGACACCTTGATTGGCAACCAGTGTCTGCACCCACAGCTAGCCAAAAATTTTCTCTAAACAAATTGTGCCTCATGCCACCCACTTTTGATGCTGACCTCCACTGCACCCAGAAAAGACCCCTGAACCAGGACAGCTGTGCATTGCCCCATCCTCAGAGCAAGCAGCAAAGCCCTTAGTTCATAATCTGAAGATCGATTTTCAAGATTTTCTGCCTTTAAGAAAATGCCCAGGATTCGCCATGGCCAGCTGTCCAAACTGGACGACCCCCACAAGTCCTTTAGGGGTCTCCGAGTGTGGATATGTGCACTCACAGCCGTAGAAATTAGCCTGGGAAAAGTGCCTGGCAACTCAATCCATGGAAAATGTATATAAATGACATGAAAAAAAAAAAAAAAAAAAGATTTTACTGCTCTACTTGTCACGCAGATTTATAGAAGAAAATTGTGTTTAGCTTAGAGGGAATTCAGAGAGGGAAATGAAAGGACAAGTTAATTGTAACGACAGTTTGAATTACTTTAACAAATATATTTTTGGGAAATGGGATAGAACATTAGAGCTGTAAAACTCTAGCCTCCTGGCTCTTTCCATTTTATCTGGATTTTTATTAGGATCCAAATTTATTTCGACCATGAAATTTTAAACCTTTCTTATTAAGGTGCATAATGACCATATTTTTATAGGTACAGCTGGGAGGAGGTCTTCAGTGCTGCGCACAGATTGTAATTGAGGCAGCCTCTGAGTAAAAACACTTCCTTTTTTTCACCTGGCTTTCCAGGAGAGACGGCTGCCATTCCACAAAACAGGAATGGCAGAGTTACTCAGCCATTCTTCAGGGAGACAAGACACTCTCCACAAGGAGCTGGACAAGAAGAAGAGGGTGTCATTTGCAGAGATAGTAGCCTTGGCATCTAATGTATGTTTTTGGGTTCTGAGTAGAACTTTGCAAGACTACATGGGGAGTAAAGGGAACTCCTACCTGGGCCAGATCTGGAGACACTAACCACCTCGGATGGTCATCACTCTCACCATCACCACCAGCCACGATGGTGACAGACATGCAAACTGCCATCCCAGGGAAGGTGACTTTGTTTGCAGGATCAGTGTCCCCCTGCCCCAAACGGTTCTGATTTGGCCCCAGGACGGCACACGGAAGGAAACATTTCTCTTCCTCTGGGGCTGGGCTAGGGTGTCTCTGTGTGTGTTTTGTCCATGAGGGAGGATGGTGCCCTGGTCTGCAGATGTGCTGGCTGTTTGCAGGGATTTTCCTGTCAGATTCCTGCCACATCAGACCTCCCTTTCATCCCCAGTGGTGGCCCAGGAGAGGAGGAAGAACCCTTGCTTCAAAGGGATGGTTTATCTGGAGAGGGGCTGAGGAAATGATTGAAATGGGAGGCCCTGCTGATTACTTGGGGTCAAACAGTCTCTCCCAGGCTCTTGGGCATTTTGTGTCCTAAATGACATAAGGTACTTAGCAGGATGTGGTTCAAAAAGAAGAAAAAAGTAGGGAATGGGAAAGAGGAAAGAAGAAAAGAAGAGGAAAAAGGTCCCCTCGCAAATGAAAGCAAGTATTTTTGTGACTGTGTTAAAGGCAGTGTTTTGCTGCTCCTCATTTGCTGCTCCTCCATTAGCTGCTCCTCACATCTCCAGCTTTTCTTTAATCATAGCTGTCATGTATGTGCTCTCCCTTCCTTAGTCCTCTGCTATCTGACGTAAACATTACAGCCCGTCAATATTCTTCCCACGTCTCAGCTGGTGACAAAAGCCATGAAAATATGTCACTAACAGCTCCACCGCAAACCACCTTTGTGCTGGTGCTCTGCCAAGGGGAGAAACCATCGAGGGTATTTTACAAGTACAAACCCCGCCTGTAAGGCTGTTTCCTTACCCTGTGAATCCAATAAAACAATTAGTTGAAGCAGTTTAATTAAGAGGAGGCAAAACAGCTTTGGTACAAATATAAAATATATTCTCTTTGATTTTATTGAGGAAGAAACATCCTCAGAAAGAAACTCCAGGTTTACCACCACTTCAAGTATAAAGCTGATATATATTTATATATAAAGTGTATATACAAAGTATATATATATGAAGTATATATATATATATAAGGTATATATAAAGTATACAGTGAGAGGCCTGGTCCAGATGGCTTGTGGGTGCAGGTCCAGCAGGCAGTCCACAGGAGGACCCACCAGTGCATCCAGGACTTGAGAAACCACCCTGGGAGCACTCTAGATTCAGAGTTTTGTTCCTCACCCTATGCTACCTGGCTGCTACCTAAACCCTAAAATGCTCATGCTTGCTTCCAGGCACGTCCATTCCTGGTATGGAGGCTGCCTTGACACCTCATGGTCACCCTGAGGCATGCTGCTGGTCCCTGGTCCACCCTGGATGGAGCTGAATGCTCTGATGGTCATTTCTCATCAACCTTTGGGCTGGTCCACCCTGCTCAGGGCTGTGGTGTTAAACTATCCTGGGTGCCATTTTCCAGCTGCCTCCCTGGACCTAGATGTGCCTCAACACCTTGAACACCTTTCAGCCCAGCCTCTTGGATTTTTGCTGTCATTAGGGCAGAAAACTTTACATGCCCTTGCTGCCAAGCAGATACCCCTCCATCTATCTTCTACATCTCGGCCACTAGAGCATATCCTGAAGTGACACCTCTACATGTTTCTTAAATACCTCCAGGGATGGTGACTCCACCACCTCCCTGGGCAGGCCCTTCCAGTGCCTGACCACTCTTTCAGCAAAATAATTCTTCTTAATATCTAATCTAAACCTCCCCTGCTGCAACTTCAGACCGTTTCCTCTGATCGTTAAGTCGTTAAGTCACTTGGGAGAAGGGGTCAACACCCACCTCTCTACGACCTCCTTTGAAGTAGGTGTAGAGGGCAAGGAGGTCTTCCTTCAGCCTCCTCTTCTCCAAACTAAACATGCCCAGTTCCCTCAGCCTCCCCTCATTTGTCTTGTTCTCTAGAGCCTCACCAGCTTGGTGGGTCTCCTCTGGAGATGCACTTCAATGTCCTTCTTGCAGTGAGGGGCCCAGAACTGAACACAGCACTTGAGGTGAGGCGTCACCAGTGCCCAGTACAGAGGCATGATCACTTCCCTACTCCTGCTGGCCACACTGTTCCTGATGCAAGCCAGGATGCCGTTGGCCTTCTTGGCCACCTGGGCACACTGCTGGCTCATGGTAAGCTGTCTGCCCACCAGCACACCCACACAGCCCATGAATGCATAGAAGTGCTTTTCCATGCTTTCTGCAAGCTTTGGTTCCTGCCATGGTGGCAAATAATGCTTCCAGTAGAACCTCAAGAAGGGTTTCCACAGGATCGATCTCTCCAGCAGAGAAGCTCTGATGAGCTGAGGCCACCACGTCCTACAGCTGGGCAGGGGAGAGACAGGAGGAAGGCTGAGCCCTTGCCCTTGCCCTTGCCCTGCCCAGCTGCCCTGGTTGCCCTGCCCCAGCAGACGCGTGGGCAGGCAGGCAGAAAGCTGGGTCCCCTGCATGCCTGGGATATGGATAAGTGCATTTTCATATTACGTCTAACGTAATAAGTCAGTTAAATGCCCCTAGTCCAGGGCGGGGGGGGAGGGGGCAGCATGTTAATAAATGGTCGTTACCAGCAGTTGACAGTTGGTTAGCACAGATTAATTCCTAATGAAGAAAAAAACTCTTTATGTAATGTAATGCTTCTGGCTGGGGATCAAGGGTTGCAATCATCCACCCACGGCAGACCTTTTAAATCCGGCTTTGTTTCACTGCAGGAAAAATAGAGGGGAAAAAAAATAAAAATCTGCTATTTTTTTTTTTAAAGGTTATGATTCAGCCAGCGTCACTTGGATCCTAATTCCAGGAGTGCTGAGCTCGTTTCCTAAAGAGTACAATATGTTGCACCACAGCCTGGTGATGCAGATGTGGAGGAGGAGGCAGCGGGAGGGGGGCACCACATGGACCCCGTGTCCCAGGGATGCAGGAGATGGCTTTGTGCCGGCAGGGATCTCACATCTGGTAGGGTTGATGCCAGCTCCCTGGCCAAAGCCATGGATGCTTGGGGCTGGCTGCCAGGCATCAGGGCACACCAGGATGTATGGAAGTCACCCTGGGAAGCTGTATTCATAGAATCATAGAATGGTTGGAGTTGGAAGGGACCTTAAAGATCATCATGTCCCACCCCCCCTGCCATGGGCAGGGACACCTCTCACTACAGCAGGTTGCTCAAAGCCCCATCCAGCCTGGCCTTAAAAATTGTGCTTGTACCCGGGCCGGGGTAGCCAGCCCTCACCTTCCAGCAGCCACAAGGAAACCAACTGTGAAAAACAGGAGGTCAAACCCAGATTAAGCACCAGGGATTTTGGCAGAGGACAGCGCAGCCACCCGGAACCCTATGGCTGGTGTCAAGGAACACACACACACACACACCCTTCCAGCCATGAGAAGGCTCCTGGGACCTTTACTTCCATTTATAAGAAGGCCATGCATTTCACGCTGACTCGTTTACTTTCTTCTCCCTTCCTTAAGATGTGAGGGCTCAGGATCTGGTTCCTGGGCTCCTCTGCAGGGGATACTGTCTCCCTAGGCTGTGCCAGTGTCACCCTTACAGAGGGACTGACAGAGGTACCTGCACCCACCCTGGCAAGGGCTCGGAGATATTCTCCCAAAGCCATGAGATCAAAAGCGAAACTCACCTGAAAGCCAAATCCACTGAAACATCAACAAATATTGTCAATAATTACTCTACCAGTGAAGAAGAAAATTTGCTGTGGTTATCCTGTGATCTAAGGATACTGACAGAATAAAACTGATTATAATAAAACTCATTCACGCACAGAAAAGTGATTTGTACTTGTGAGGACTGTTTTTTTACTGTACTTAACTTTACTCATGATCTGATAGCAACCACCCTATTGATTTACTGATGATCTCACAGGAAAAATTTGGAAGGAATTTTACAATTATGGCTTAAAGGAAGAATTATTCTATTTACTCGAGCATCTTATATTTTACTGTATCTTGACTTATGCAAAATAAAGGTGCATAAAGCAGGAGAAGCCCCAAAAGCTGTGACACACGAAGACAAACGAGACTTGCATCTCCTTGAGCGGCATGGATCCACAGCAGGTAAAATGGCATCTCTCAGATGTTGGGGTTTTCTTACATCTCCTTTCCTTCCTGCAGTGATGCCAACCTAGAGAAAGCAGATGAAATCTGTAAGAAGCATGAGCACAAAGTAAGTTCTGTGCCAGCAGAGGACTTCAAACGGGGAGGAAGGCTGGCGGCAGAGATACTGTCACCGGCAGAGGCTTCAAAAGAGGCGCAGCAAGTGATTAACTTTGCAACTAATTGGTGCAGCCAGAGAGAAGTACGTGGGCTGCATGAGTGAGGCTGAATACTACAAATTTCTATTTGAATCTTTCCTTTGAGTTTTTGCCATTTGCCAACACTCACATTAAAGGGGGTGTGGAAGAGCCCTGTGCTGGTGCCTGGGACCATGACATTGCCCCTGGGGGCTTCCCATCTCCCTGAGCCCTGGGGATGGGAGGGTAGGGGCACCACTGCTGAGGAATCAGGCTGCCCATGCAACAACCTACCCAGTAGCACCCTAAATCACCCCATGACTTAAATTAGGTGCTGTGGTAGATGAGATTGGCAAAAGGGAACACCACTGGGGCTGCTGCCTGGGTTAATGCTGCCCAGGTGACACATCTCTAGAAGTGCCCAACCACCAAAGGGCCATCAGCTGATGCTACCTGGCTGTGTGAACAAGGCTTCCATGCAAGCAATGGGGGTTGGGGACTGATGTGACCAGAGAAAATGATCATTATTCCCTCTCTGAGCCTTTTCCACACAGGTTTTTTACCAGCGAAGTCCACCAACAGCTTTATACTTCTCAGCACCAAGGAAAATCCTTCTTTTTACTCATGAGTGACTCTGCCTGTCCTGTAACAGAACTTACAGGCCACATTTATAACCATTGGAAAATTTTGTGACACCAATACAATGTGAGCAATGAGAAGAAAACATTCGATTATTGGCATCAGAGATGGAACAGCCCCATTAGACTGTCTTAATCACCTCTCAAAAATGCTGAATGTTTTCTAATATTTTATCTGGGCTATGAAAGAAGTTACTGTTAGAGGGACGCCAGCCTGAGATTGTTAATGGCTTTTTTGGCTCTGGCACACAAATAATGTTTTAATGCCAAGTGGAGAGATGAGCTCTTCCAAGGAGCTGTAGAAGCCATGTGCAAAGAGCATGTACAAATTAATAACAACCATTTTTTTTTGTTTGCTCCAGCACTAGAGAAAGCCAAAAAGAGAGCAGACAAGGTTTTGCAGAAATGTCAATACATTCTTGGGCCTTGGGGCTTTAAAAGAATCAAGTCTTAAAAAAAAGTTCCCCAACGTTTTCTGTCTCAAAACATTCTGCCTTGTAGTATCTCTGGTTTTGCTTTGTTTCCTTGCTCAGTCTTGCTAGGGAGATGAAGGAAGTGAACAAAAGGAAAAAGCTTGAAAAGCTTGCAGAAATACCTTAATGGAAAGGAGATAACGACTCTGGTTTGTTTTTTGCCTCTGGGTCTTTTGAGGTTTTTTTTTGAAAAGGTGGAGAAGCAGCATTCTCCAGGCTTAGCTCTAGGTGGTAGCGTAGGACACCACACACTGATGGCTGATGATAATGTGTGTGCTGGGTCTTCATGGGCACACAGGGCACTCCTTCCACATCTCCCTCCCACACATATCTCTACCATCCCTTTTTTTCTCTGCCAGAAATATAATGAAATATCTACCTGGGGCCCACTGCGGACAGGGAAAGCAGGTTTGACCCACAGGGAGTTGCCTCTCATGCAGGGAAGTCTTCAGTGCAATGGCCAAAGTGAAATATGTCTCTTTCTTCTGACGACACCATACACGCAGAGGAGCAGAGCATGGCCATAAAGGAGTACTCACTCACGGTGGTGAGTACACCCAGTGAGACACCCCAAGTCTCTTGGTCACACTTTGAAAGTGCCCATGTTTGGCAAAAATGTGCAGCTCCATTTCTAATAGAATCATAGAATAATTAGAGTTGGGAGAGACGTTGAAGATCATCCAGCTCCAACCCCTCTGCCATAGGCAGGGACACCTCCCGCCAGACCAGGTTGCTCCAAGCCCCATCCAGTCTGGTCTTTTCTACAGTGATTGCAGGTTTGTAATCCATGGATGAACGTAATCATGTTGTATTTACAGTTTTAATCATGGAAAACCAACTGTTTTCCTGTTAAAATAAAAACTCCAGTCTGATGTTAGAATATTTTTCTCTTTTTGCAAGGGCATGCTGTTTTCCCAACCACATTATATTTTATATATTCAGCATGAAACTCAACCATCATGTTCCTGCATACCATGGGATGAGTTTCCAGAGGAGATTTCTGCTTTTCCTGGACTATTTCTGGGCTGACATCAGCATTCTGTGCTGCAAAACCGTAAACTTGCAACTACACAAGCCACAGCCTGTTTTTTTGGGTCCTTGCCCAGAGCATCTCAAACCACTGTCTCCCCTTCTATTAGCTCTGCTCTGGATTTCTCTCTGAGATAATTACATTATTTTCCTTTAAAAATAAACCATTCAAATGCTATTAGTTCCAAGCTTCCAATAACAAATTGGCTTTTGACAGAAAGAGAGGGGAACGGATTTGGCTTGAGAATCAGAGCTCCTTTTCAAGTGCCTAAGAGTTCAGTGAAATTACCATTCAAACCAAAGCCATAAAGAAACCCAGTAATGCCAGGCAGCTTCCCATAATTAGAGTGATGTCTTTTGAAGAGGGAGGGGAAAGAAAGGAGATATATATTTTATTTTGGGTGTTTGGGGCATCTTTGGGTGAGTTTCACCACCCATGGGAGCTTCTCTGCCGGCTCACCTGAAGTCTCCGGTTATCCACACTTTGGGGGGACTCTGGGCTGTAGCAACCTGGATTTTTTCACACTTTCCCCACTCTGGGCAGTATTATGGGCCGTAAGGGACCTCTCCCTTCCCAGAGGGAACCAGAAAGGTATTGTTTCCTTCCAGGTACAAATACACATCTGTCTACAGTCTTTTTTTCATACTGTGGTGAACTCCCCTGACACACCAAATTACACGTGTGAGACCCTCAAAATCCACATGAATATTAAAGAAGACTCTCCTGATGATGATTTTTTTTTGCATGAAAAAATTATTTCTTCCCTTATAAGAGTTTTTTGTGTGTGTGTGTGTTTCTTTTATGCCTCCTTCCCTTTCTACTCCTGCCACGGCTCACTCAGGGTGACCAACGCCCAACCCACTCTGGGCTGCTCCCAAAACCCCTGTTAACTCCTTCCCGACCCTCCCTGGCTCCCTGGGGCTGCACAGTGTGGACATCCCTGCCAGGCCCCCATCCTCTGGGAATCCTCTTGCCGGGCAGCTGGGATAAGTAGCTGTGGAGCTGCTTGTCTCCAGCAGGTGGGAGCCTGCCTGCACTGCTCCTGCCTGCACCACTGTCCCCACCGCTTCCCATGCCACTGCCTGCACTGTGCTCCCTCTGAGATGCAAAGAGCCAGCCTGGGTCAGTGTCTTTCAGTCTTCTGCTGCAGAGCTTGCAACTCTGGCAAAGAAAAAGTACCCAGCTAGTAATTCCAGAATGGAAAAGCACAAGAAAAACTGCATGAACAATCACAAAATTTCACCCTCTCTTTTCTTTATCCTTTATACCCCTGGACCACAAAGGAAATAAAACTTGCAGATGATCCTGTTCCCCTGACTGGAATTACAGGTGGGTGTAAGGTCCGTCTCCCATCCCATCTCCCCCCAAAAGATCCCCAAGTCCAGTCACAGGTAGGATACAAGCAAAGGGCACTGGGTGTCAGAAGCGGGACAGCCACAATGCAGATGCATGTCCTGGGAGACAGGCAGATGTTCAGGGCTGTTATCCTGTTGCTGCTGCAGGTCATCTGCTTCTGCTTACCTTGGCTTGAACATGCAATGAAATGCATGCTCAAGCTAATGGTTGATTTCGGAAGGTAAGGTGCTGACTGTGACAGGGTAAAGAGGACAAATGTGCGGAAAGCAATGATGTGAGAACTCAAAATGGTCGTAGCAAAAACCGTATTAATTATGCCTGTGCTTTTGTCCAGGCTTCCCTCTCTTACGGGTGTATCTAATGTGTTTTAAACTCTACCACTCTGCTAGTGTGCTTGCGAGGAGACATACATACACTTTTCTTTTTTATCTGGAAACAGAGCCATGTAAGATAAGTGTTGCCTCTTCTCTCTGTTTCCCCCTCAGTGAGCTGCTGAGACCTTTCTGACAGACCTTTTGTGCCCTGGTCCCCCCGGCGCTGTGCCTCGTGCTCACTCATACACTCCAGTGGCTCTTTTCAATGCCTTCAGCATGTGACTGTTTTAGTGGGACGTGCACAGATTCATAGAACTGGCATTGACCTGGTTTGGAAGGGAAAAGAAATAACAATGGTGAAATCATGTGGGACAGTTAAAAGAAAAAAAAAAACCTCACAAACTTGGCTTTGTCTGTAAGGCAGCTCACCTACCACCTTACAGTCCTGATGTTGTCCTCCTTCCCTTTCAACATCTGGCACTCTGTTTTTTCCTATCAGCTTCTGCTTGCAGCAGGTCAAGGTCTCTCTGACCTCACTGAGCTGGATGTCCCCTGCTTAATCACAGCTCCTAGGTCAGCACAGGAAGCATTACTTTGCCCAGTAATGGTGACAGCAAGTTCAGGAGGCTTTTGTGTTTTGTGGGAGGCGTAGACATCTTCTCAGTGATGCTCTGTGGAAGATAAGTGGCAACAGTCACAAGCTGCAGCAAGGTACAAAGAGAAAGCTGCTCAGAGAAGCTGTGGAAACTTCACCCTTGGAGGTGTCCAAAATTCACAGGGCTTTGAGAAGCCTGGTCTAAGTTGGATCTCCAAGTTTAAGAGCAGAAAGTGCCATCAAGGTTTTTTTAGTAGATTGTACAGGAAAACAAGACTGTTCCTCCCTGTATGTTCATCAGAAAAAAAATGCAAAGAATCAAGACTTCCTATTCTTGTATAAAGATTCAAATATCCTCACAAACCAAAGGGAGAAATTAAAACCGTGGCATGGAATAAATGCACTAGACAATGGTTGTGTTAATTAAAAGTCTGGCTCACAAACAATTTCTTGGAATAGTGAGAAACCAGATACTGAGGCTGACAGTCTCACATCCAGGCCCCATTGTTTTATGCCTTTGTTTTGAAATGAGCCTATCAAATACTTCAATAAAGTCTCAAGAGATCAATGATAATTTGTGTTTCAAAAGAAAGGAACATCAAAATGACAGTAATAAAAAATTGTAAATGATATCAAGACTAAAATTAATAAAAGCTTTGTTCCAAACACAAATCTGTGACACCACTGAGATGTGACAGTTAATCGCTGCTTCTGGCTGTGCAGTCCGGAAAATTACAGAATTAAATTCATGACTTGAAAGATCTACTGAACCCCTGAGAAACCTCGGCAGCCTCCATGGAGGTGACACTAGGAGCAGAAGAGGCTAAGATGGGTAAAGGGCACCTCCTCACTGTGCACAAGCTGTCCAATACCAGAAGGCCTGCCCTGATGGAGCACCCATAAGGGATGGATAGCACTGTGCATGGCACCCTTATCTAGAGAGATGTCCCAAGAGGACCTAGAGTGTCCTGCGGACACTTCAGTAAGGATAAATATCAGACAAGGAGAATTATTGTTGTCAAAGGGTAAACTGGTCATGTGTAATGTAAAACTGGAAACTAGAAGATTTCTGTCGGGAATGTTGAGGAACTGTGCTACTCAACAAGCAGTGGGGTCAGAGAAGTTAACGTGTTGCAAGATGGGGTTTGAAGAATTTGTGGAGATGAGTATATAGACTTTGGGCATCCGTTTTCTTGGTTTCTTCACATCAAGAAGGCTTCAAGAAGGCTGTTGGTGAGGGAAGCTGATGGTTGTCAATTCTTTGGATCATATGGGTTTAAGAGACATACTTCAGCACTGAGCTGGTCACCTTCACAGGCTGGGACACCACCACACTTGCTCTTCTTTATACATGTCACTTGGGTGACAAAAAGGATAGGGGGCTTTGGTTTTTCTTTTGACAGGGCAATAGAGCTTGGCAACAGATGGAGGCAGGACACTGTGCACTGAGTTGTCCTCTTCAGACTTATCCTGGAAAAGCTTTTAGGTGTCTGCTTGATGTGCTTTGATGTTGATTTCTTTGGGTGGGTTTTTTTTGGTGTTTTTGTTTCCCTCTGTGACAGGAGCCACTTCCAAGAATGGTCTGTGCTGACATCTAAAGAAACCCTCTCGTTCTGCAGAGGGACAAGCAGGGTGGTCTAATATTTGAGAAGCTCTGCAAACATACTAAGCTTGTTCATTTGCCAGAGGCAGTGATTTCTATGCTACGTCGTCATCTGGTAATTCCTGTACACTTGCAGTCTCTTGCTGCAAAACAAGACCTCTTATTAGTATTTTATTTCAGTTAATTATTCCAATTAGAGTAATGATCTACTAAGTACAGTCTTGTGTCTTACCATGTTACAGCATATGGTATCTGCAGACAAGGGGCAGAAGCTAGGCTGATGGGGGTACACAATGTGCTTCACTGTGGATCTAGCCTGCTATTTGTACAAAGACATTAACACCAGCAGTAAAACAAACTGGGCAAATGAATGTTTTGCTAAATTGAGGTCCTGGGGCTTCAGTTAGAATAAAAATTCAAAAAAGAGTGCACATGCAAGCAGTATCCAGCATAAGAATTTTTGACAGAGAATTAATTTGTTGAGAAAATGGTCTTAAATAAGTCCAGTTCTCCTGTGTAAATCTAGAGGGCAGAGCAATTGCACGCCAGTGGGGTTACGCTTATTGGCAATAGACTGAAGGAAGACAGAGTGGGGAATGTCTGTGTCGTAGGATTTCTGTTTTGTTACAGATCTGAAGGACTGCTTGCAGTCTGGGATCCAGAGATGGTAAACAGTACCAGCTGTGGTGGTAAAACTGTGTCAGACGAGTTTATCTGTGTGATTTGGGACACCTGTTATGACCCAAGCATTTAGAAGCTGGCCGCTGAAATCAGAAAGGCATGCTAGAGATTTGTGCCTCCTGTTTGTTGTTCTCCTCCTGGTGAGTTTGTGTGTAGTTCATAACACCTTTCCAGTTTGTTTTTTTATTGCTGCTTTGAGGAATCAGTGTTCTAGTGATGAAGATCAGCAGTAGAGGAAAAGGAGCCAACTGGTAATTTTCCAAATGACCGTGCATAATTCACAGAGCTTCTGTACGTCCATCATCTAGGACAGAAATTCAAGAATTATTATTATTAGTTATTATTAGATCCACTGCCTGGATCTGCAGTCACGTTCCAATGTCAGTACAAATCCATGAAATATGTCAGAATTGTTAGAGCTGGAGATGCTGCAGTATATTCACAGGGGAAAATAAAAGCTTCTGGATTTCTTTGTCCCAAAAGGAAAAGGTTGCAGTGACTCCAGTGAAGGGAAACCACTGGGACAGGTTGACCACGGGCATTCAACATGTGAGATTCTGACAGATGCCTAATGTTTGACTGAAAAAGTTAAAAGTGATGTTGAAATCATATTTGAAATGTGGAGTCCTGTGAGCAATGACCAGATGGGTCTTTTGTGGCTGCTTGGTGGGTCCATCAGGTGGTCACCCCAGGGAAGCAGGTGATTCTGAAAAGCACTGTGTAACTCAAAGTACATCTACAGAAGGAGAACACTGTGATATTTGCTTCTGTTTATTTTAAAAAATACAAATTGTTATTCATTTGTTATTTAGGAACCTCTTTTTGACCAATAATTATGTAAAACTTAACTGTTACAACATACTGCCCTCTGAAGTTAGTTATCACTGCCAAATTCAGCAGGGGCTGTCAGATCCAAACAAATTTGTCTTTCAAAAGCACTATTAGAATTTGCCACATCAACTGGTGCCAAAGCCCGATGGCTCTAAGACTGGCTCATTGACTATTTAGTCATCTAATCAGCTTTTCTCTATGGCACTGGCTATTGGGCTTCCCTGGATTTATCCCTGAGAACTAGCCCACGTCCTTCAGAAAATCATAGAAAATACACTAGTAGAGAAACAAACTTTCTTGGTGACTGCTAAATTAAAAAGGAAGTATGTATTTCTATTCGAAAGTGCCACTGGCACTTACACTAGCTTTAATAAAGCTATTGTAATAAATCTGTAACTTTCTGGATAGAGGAGAACTCTTGCTTTCAGGACTCATACAGTTTGCATCATCTGTGTAGAGAGGTAATATAACATTCATACTCTTAAAATACCCCATTTTTAAACACACAAGTGACTGAATATGGGGATTATTTGGGCAATTTTTTTATATGGGAAGGTACTGTCTGATTACTTTTCTAAGAACTTTCTCCTTTGATGTCCAGGACTTTTCCCTGTCCTGAAGTTATGACCCACACTCTTGACTGTTAGATGGGTAGTTTCCCAGTAATCTGTAGTGAAATGACACTAGTAGTTTCTGCACCTTTCCCTAAGTTATCCCATTTACTTTTTGCCAGTGATCCTTCACTTTTTCTGATCTACTTCATGTCACTGCAGACCTAATCAGGAAGCAGTCTGAGTTTTATTCCTGCTCATCGAGCAGGGCAGAAGAGGGCAGATATTTGCTTCACCTGAGGAAGATTTGCCATTTACAGTAATATATCAATGGGAGGTTTTTAAATCCAGTTTTAAAACGTTTTCATTATTTTATCTTGATACTGTATTGTAGCAGTTCCTTAATCAAAATGCCATGTGGTACGACATCAAATGTCTTACAGAAGCATGTTGCATAGCTTCATTTCCTCCAGCAAATGCATTTTAAATTAATCAAAAAAGGATTAGCTTGAAAAGATCTATTTTTCTTTAAAGCCATGCTAATTGACATTAATGAAATTACCCTCTAACTCTTTATTTATTGAGTGTCATATCAGCCATTCCAATGTTTTGTCTGGGATCAGTGTCAGGCTGAGGGCTGTAATTACTCCAGTTATTCATTTAATCCTCTCTGGATATTGGCAGAACAACTCTTTTATTAAGCACCTCTGCCTTCTCTGAATTGCTATTGGCAGTTCTGTAGCTATTATTCGTACCAGCATTAGCTTTTGCCTCAAGATGGCCCTGTTGGAGTCTCGGTGGCTGTGTGTAAGAATCTCACCATCATTCTTGTTTCTTCCATTTTGCTGCTGTCTTTTGAAAAACATTTTGAATTATTTCTTGGCTTGCAGGCAGGGGCTCTTAGTGTATTACTGATCAAATTCCCCGTGGGAGATGATGCAGATGGGCTGTGAGAACTGTAGAGGAAACTGGGAAACCCTTTTTGGCTAGGGTTGGAGATGTAAGAAATGTACTTATTCCAAAAAAGAGGAATGACACGGACTGGATAGGAGGGCTGAGGATCAGAATCTGGTAGTGAGAGTGAAGTTAGTCCCTATCCAGGATGTGAAGAGCACAATTTCAATCCAATTTGAATGCCTTTGTACCTCTTAGCTCTGGATCTTCAAACAAAGCTAAACTCTCACCCTTTAAGAGAGCAGTCCCTCCTGGCAAATGAGTGTACTGTCTGCTCTGAGGATCAGGACGTATTGGGGAGCATCAGGGGAATCCTTTACACTCACTGCATCCCATGCCTGCCTCCTCTAGTATATCTGCTAATAACTGCAAAAGTACTTCCCAACAGGCTGCACCAGGCACCAGTGGGCATATTTCAGTATTTTAATTCAGCCTTCTTAGCTGCTAACAGTAAAGTGTCCTTCCAAAAGCGTCCTTCTATCTTTTCTTTACCTTTTACTTTTTAAAGTGTCTTTTTCCAATTTTAGTAGCAGAAACCTCCCTGCTAAAAAAAAAAAAGTCCAGTGCCCACGGCTGAGTACACTCAGAGCTGCCTAATCCAGCTAATGCAGCTCCGGGAAATTGCGGAACAGGCTGAAACAAAAGGACAGAGCTCAGCACGCAAGGCACATAATCTCTCCGACAGAGTGTAAGACCACGTAAAAACCACTTGTGAACTCAAGAATGCCTCCATGGGCACAGCGCCATGTCACATGGGGAGAGAAGAAGCGGACAAAGACATCCTTGAGCAAAGAGCTCTAACAAAAGGAGAGTGGTATTAACGCTGTGCCTGTTGGGGTGCTGCAGCATTGTTATTCATTCCAGCAGTGAGAAACGGCAGCTGAATGCATTAGTCCCGAAGCACCACAATTCACTTCAGCACATTGTTTGCTGTAGCCTTGCAGGTTTCTGCCCAGCTCAGGCTTGGCCTATTTCCCTTGCCTTTCATACAATCCATTTAGGGATTTATAGCAGCTTAGAGGCACATGTACAGTGCCTTGCCTCTATCTGATTTTTATTCTGTGATAAGAAGGCTTGGGGTCATGGGTTCATTGGCACTTGTCTCCTGCCTGCCATTCATCTTGCATGGAAATCTAATTATTCTTTGGTGTTTAGGATTTCTTGAGGTTCACTAATGTCCTCTTCACTACCTGGAGAAGTCCCTGCATTTTCCACAAAGAGCATGTGAACCCATTGTGATAGTGTGTTATAAGTGTTACAGTAATATATATTATAATATTTCCTCTTTGACCAGAGGAAATGGTCTGAAGTTGTGGCAGGGGAGGTTTAGATTAGATATTAGGAAGAATTACTTCACTGAGAGGGTGGTCAGGCACTGGAACGGCCTGCCCAGGGAGGTGGTTCCTCACCATCCCTGAAGGTATTTAAGAAACATGTAGAGGTGGCACTTCAAGGTATGCTCTAGTGGCCAAGATTGTTGGATTGGGTGATCTGGTTTGTGAGGTCTGCTTTTTTTGTGGGTTTTTTTGGGGTTTGGTTGTTGGGTTTTTTTGGTGTGTGTATGGTTGGACTTGATGGTCTCAGAAGTCTCTTCCAACCATGAAAATTCTGTGATCCTGTGAAGTTAGGGATGCAAAAGAGACCAGAGAGGAGCATTGTGCTGATAACAAAGCACAAAAGTTATTTGCAGTGAAGTATTTGGCCATAATAAAGTGGTGTGATTCCCATCCTGGTGCACACTTATGCTGGCTCATATGTTGGTCTTTAACACTGAAGGGTAGAATGATGCTGTTGGGACAGCATATCCCCCCTCCCCAACTCTTTCTAGCAGCTCCTGGTAAATGCAACCCATTAAGTTGCATTAAGTTAAGAGTGTACGTGTCTCTTGTGCCTGCAGAGGAAATATTATCTTTCTTATCCCTTTCTGCATGAACTCCTTTGGGTTTGATCACCTCATTGTAAATATGTGTACCCACACTTGTTTCATCCTCTCAGCTTCCTGGGAACTTTGATTTCTAGTTGTGCAAGAAGCAGAGCAACGAGTGTTATGGATGGCCACCAGCTCTACTGACACCACCATAGTGAAATTCAGTGGATATACCACTTATCCCCAGGTTGTTCAAATTCTATTAATCACCTGTGCTAATATTCTCCTTGGAGATGGCCCTATTTCCAACAAACATGAAGGATCCAGTTGACATGTTTAGCCTTGTGTTGAGCATTTACATTCTGCAAATGCAAATCACAACAAAGATATGGTGACACATTCACTCATGTTTGCGTTAAAAGCTTTTAGATAAAGGCAAACACCCATCAGGAAGAGATTAGAACATGTAAATTCCATAGGGTCTTTTATGTGTGGCTGCTGCAATCTGATTATAGCTCCAGGGGTATTTACAGGATCTATACTGTGTATTACTGCACAATTTGAAGCTTTGGGTAATTAATTAGACAAGAGAAGGCTGGGTTCGTGGTTTGACTGGATTTATCATTGTGGCAGACACGAGGCATTGTTCCTTGCCCTTTTTGGCACTGAAAGTACCTCTGGTTTCCTTTGGTGACTGGTGGTTGGTGTGACTGTTCTCCAGACTGGATTTCTACTCTGTTCAGCATCTGACACAACTGACTTAAAGGCAAAATAAGTCTCAATTTTTTCTTCTGACTATGTTCTCATTTAGGAAATAAACAGGTTTTAAATAGAACTGGGCAAATAGTTGACTTTTCTGTGGTCAAATGGAAAAATTGTATCTTTAGTTGGCTGTAAACTTGTTTATTTAACAAATTGTAATAACATAGTTGGGTCAAACAGGGTGCAATACTTTCTTCCAGATCATTTTCAAAATTTGCTGCTTCTTGCATGTACTTCTTGTGAGTCAGGGATAACTGCTCTTGAGGTAGAGCAAGATAAACCCAGCTAAAGCAAACAATATTTTGCATCAGTCCTACAAATACTTCATCAGGACCGTGCCTCCCTGCCTTGCTTGAGAGAATGTTACGTGGCGTGCTGTTGAAAGCTTATCTAAATCTACTGCTTCTCCCCAGGCTATGAAGCCTGTTGGCCTGTGAGGGGAAGAAATTAAGTTTGTTCAATGTGTTTGTTCTTTGTGAGATGTTCTTTCTTCACGCGCCCATGTCTATGCATCATGCAGTCAATTTCTCCCAGGAATTTAGTTGTCTAGTGATTTGTTTCAGGGTTTTTTCTATGAATTGCTCATATTTCAATTTTTCTATGAACAATGATCCAAAAAAAGGATAACTGAACACATATTTTTGGCCTTCTTTTAGTAAATTCCTCTGGTTAGTGAGAAGATGAGTGTTTGCCTGGTCGCATATGTACCAAGGGACCTCCAGGTTTTCCGGGGCAGCTAGGTGAATTCATGGTTATCTATTGCTTGTCAATCCCCATTGCCCCTCTGGTGCATAAGCAAGGAACTAGCATTTTTTTTCCTAAACGTGTATGAAGTAGCAGAAATGTATTTCAAAGAGAAGAAAAAGTTCCTTTGATGCAAGATGTCATAAAACTTCATATAGATCATTGCAAAAACTGAGGAGAAGTATATCTAATATCACCACAGGTGAAAAGAAGAGTTATTAAAGCACTTTTTATCCTCCTTGAGAAGGAATAGGTGAATCAGTGGAAACTGAATGCAGATAAATTTCAAAGATAAGATGGGGACAACTTCTTTGAACAGCAGCAGCGATTAACCATTGCAACAAACTGCTGGTGACTGGCTGCCTGTCTCTTGAAGCCTGCATGACATTGTGTAGGAAATGTTTTAGCCCAGCAGATCATTAAATTGAATCTTGGTTGACGGATTGAAATTTCAGCGGCTTTTGATTTGTTGTTTCTGTGGATCCCGAGGCAGTGTAAACGCCCACTGAAGTCAATAAAGCTTTGTCAGCTTAGACCAGGTTGAGATCTGCTCCCCAGGGTTTTTAGAAAAGGCTTTCATGAAAGAGATGGGTGATTTGATGAACTGGTCTAAAAAAAGAAATCCGTGGGTAACAGGCAGAGGAAGAAAAGCCATGTCAGCAAAGGGATGGGAATAAGGCTAGTGGTGTTTGCAGAGCTCTGGGAAACGTCTCCATGATAGGTGACATAAGTGGGACCAGAGCTGTAAGGCCTTGTGGGGAGGCATGGAGGAGGAGGAGAGTAAAGACAGTTGTGGGTTATGCAGGAAAGGGGTGAGCTCTAATGAGATGGGCAACGTGTATGGCTTGACTGTGTATTTCTTCCCATGCTGTTTTATTTTCTTTTAGCACCAATGCTAAATTTTGTCAGCCACATGAGACCCAACACAGCAGCCCCTGATGTCTACTGCAGCTCTGCTATTTGCTGCTCTGCTTCCACAGGATCCCTCCAAATGTCCTGGTGCAGAGAGGAGAGCTATTTCCCTCTGTGCTGTCCTCCTCCCATCCTTTGGTACACCAGGATACTTTCCAGAGACACTTCTGCTCAGCAGAGCAGTAAGTCCTGAAAGAACTGACCACTCCAGCCACAGTCCTGGAGGACTTGTGTCACTCTTTACTAAAGTAATGTAGAAAAACACACAAGGTCAAAATACTGTCCTGTAGAGCTAAACAGAAATCAGTTTTTGCTGGAAACCAACACACTTGTCAGTTTTCTATCTATTGGGATGCCTGTAACAAGCATCACTGCTACACAACTGAGTTCAGTGACTAAAGAACAACTGAAGACACCTGCCTGCCTAACCACGCTGCCTTGGTTAACCAGGCAGAAACATACATATGGCATTTCCTACAGGTACTTGGAAAGGATTCAATTTAAACCAATTAATAAAATAGCCTGTTTTGACAAAAAAAAAAAAAATTGTTCTCTGAGAATACGTGAATTCAGCACTGCTAGAAAATCCCTGCCATCTGACGTAGAAGGATTTATAGGTTTAGTGGAAATTGCTTTCCCCAGTGTCCAGATTAAATACTGCAGGATGATTTTTTGTATGAGTAAACATCCTTCCAATAACGATCAGACCGATAATGTCTTAAAAAGAGGAACAGGATCTTCAATTTGGTTTTCTTCTTCTTATACGGACTATTTCTGGATACAGAGCCTTCAGGTAACATGTTGACTGCCCATAAAATGCATTTTAGCATCTTCCTGCTGTTGTGGGGATGGGTATTATCCACCGAATGCAGAGCCCACCGGCAAGGAAAAGAAATACATGAGGTATACAAAAAAGGCAGGTGAGTGAGTTCTTTTTTTTTTTCTCCATTCAAATTGCTACAGTTTGGACAAATGTAGTGTTTCAGGTGAAAATATAATGATTAACAGATAATTAGAGTTTGCATTTGCAGGTTGTAATCTCTCACTCAAAAATATTTTCTTCTACTGTTTCTGCCAATGAGTAAGTTTTAATGTACTTTCTGCAGTGAAAATCATCCCTCTACCCCCAGAAAATCAGTTTGAGAGGTATTGCAAATTGGAAAGGGTGCAAAAAAGAAGCATTTACTTATATTTATTGTAGTTAAAATGTGGTAGTGTATTTACATGGAAGCGGAGAGGAAATTCAGGTCCGTAAGGACTGTTGCATTCCCCAAAGATTAAATTGACTTGAGATCTCAAATTAAAACAGTCAGAATTAATTTTATTATTCCCATACTATTTGTTTGATAGGGCTTTTTGAGAGGAAAAATCGAAAGTCTCTCTGCAAACTTCAAGGCTGTGGTCAGTTACCAGATGAAACAGAGCATCCAGTGTATTGAATTAAGATGTTTAAAATTATTTAAAACATTGTCTATTCTCCTTATTCTCTGTCTCTTGCAAAAAGGCTATGTGACATTTTTCTCCCACTATGTTGTAAACGGCCATTTAAGGAGGTTTTGAGTTGAGGAAGATTTTTTTGCTACAACTGAGTTCTGATTACTTATATTCTGTTTGGGGAATATTTGCAACTTTGTATGAGGACTTTTCTACTCGGCATAACAAGGTACATCTGGAGGAAAAATCCTTTGGGATTTTTGGAGGATATAGCTGACACATTTTTAGATCACTGTTCAAAGTTTGTGCATTTCTGCTTGTGACAGACTGAACCTATGTCATTTCTGCCTTTCTGTATTCACTGTTGCTGTTCTGTAATGACTCCTCATCATCATCAATACTGCAACTTGCATGGGGATGGAAATACAGGGGTGTCACAGTCATAAGAAATTCAAGCCATTCCTGTTAGCCTTTGGAAAAAATGATGAAAGCTGGAAGGGAAGAATCACAGAAAGCACAGTGCTTTTTTGTTTTCCCTTGTAGCTACTCAGGGCTACATTACAAAGTGAGTGCAGTGTCCTGATTCGCAACTGGGGGTCCACGAGCCATCTTATACACAGAAATGGCTTTAGCAGCAACGCCACCTTCGTGGAGGTACAACTGGCAAAATGGATGCAGTGGCCGTGTTCACGACCAGCCTCCTGGGCACGCGTTCCCAGAGGCAGTATGGATTCAATACAGCCATGAAACCTCTGTTTTTGTTGAGGTTTCACAACAGTGGCAGCAGAGGTGATGTGCTGACCGTAGAAAAATAAAGGGGTGAGGAGCAAGGTACCACAGTTTGGGGTGCAAAGTGGCCAGCTGAGAAGAACATGTACCCACAGCCATGTTCTTGTTTAGCATCTCCCACTGCACCAAGCCCTTAACAGTGTCAGTGCAACTGAGTGATGATACAACAAATCACAGCAGGAAAGATTGCTAAAAATATGTGAAAATGGAAAAGAAATACCTGCTCCATTCCCTTAGGAACTGCCTCTTCACTTCTGCTTTGTATATATGGTGGTAATTGTGTCAGGACAAGCCCATCAGAAAGCCCTGAGGTATCGCAGCTCTGAGAAGCTGGGTCCACAGCCCTCCCAACATGCCCACGCTGGCCTGGGAGGGAATTTCTGGCCTATTTCTGCCTCAGTGGAGCAGTACTGATGCTGAGGAGGGCTGACGGGGAGAGAGGAACAGTTCTGGTTGTGTGGTCATAGGGTTGTCCATCAGCAGCGTGGTACCCAGTACAGCGCTCACTTTGCCCTGCGATGGCATAGGCCACAAGAGAGGGTTTTAATAGTCCTGCAATTTGTAAAGTCAAGAAGGACAATTATGGCCATCCCTCTGATTTCCTGCAGAGCAAAAGCAACGAAGTTTTCTGTATAGATTGCACACCAAACCCCTCATTTTTACTAATTACCTACAGTGTCAGAAAAATTCAGAAAAGATTGCAAGTATTTTTTAACTTTGGCTTCCATCCATTTGCTCCTATGATAGGCTATTTCTTCTCCATCCAGGTGGATCAAGCCCCCTCTTCATCTCCTCTTAGGTATATTCAAAATACTAAGCTGCTTATATTTCTCAGGGTAGGGTATTTCCCAAACCTTGATGTTGTCATTTGCTTGTTTTCTTTCATCCTTTCACTGCTTTTTCAAGGATTGACATCAGAATCCGGTGCAGTGTTCACTCCCTCTGGTGCACAAGGTGCTCTATACGGAGTTATTCCAGGTACCTCCTGGGATTGTGGTCACTGTCTCTGTTGCAGTGGGAGACCATGTTTGCCCAGCATCTGTGTATGACAGGACATCTTGTACTAAAGATACAGCCAGTCCTCTTTGCACTCCCATGTAGTTCCCTATACATTAAGATGCTGACCATATCAGACAGTTTTGAAGCAGGCGTGGTTCCTTTGCATTTCAGTCGAAGTTAAGGCTTATTTCCATCACAGAATTACATCCTGGAAGAAAAACAGAGCAAGGGAAGATGCTATTTAACATCAGAAAAAGCTTGCTGTGAAGATTGCCCATTTTGTTACTGACTCTCTTTCCCCTCCCTTTAAAAGACTCAGTTCTGAATATCCATTATGCAGAAGAAGTTATAGCAACTGACTTTGCTACTTTTCTCTAAACACTGTCATTTCTTGCTCCATAAGGCTTGTGGTAAGGACCAGGGTGGAAGTCCATCCCTTCACTGCAGCCTTTATCTTCTGAGGAGAGCCATGTGCCCTGCTGAAGGCTGATGGGAGAGACCTTTTGAAGTGAAAAAGGCTGGCTCCACACCACCACTGGATACTCAGGGTGGCTTGATTTGCACCCATGGCCTTCCTAGCTTCCAGAAACCCTTTAGAGGTACAAGACCATCCACTTTCCCTACTGCCAGGGCTCAGTGCCAGCCACCACTGTTGGCAAGGAGCGCAGGCACCTGCTGTAGAGACCTGCCACCTGGTACGTGCTGCCCAGCATCCTGCTGTCCCTGACAGACGTGTCCAACCTTGCTCCTGATGCTCATCTGCAGCTGATGGAGGAAACAGGCAGACTTTTAGCTTGTTTATTTGTATGGTGCCATTCTGCAAGTGTTAGTTTCTTCCAAGGAGATTCATTTGCTCTGAACTCTGTTCTCAAATAAAAACTCACTGTTTGCTCTCTCGTTTTCAATGCCAGGGCTTGTCCTTTTACCTACACAAGTCCAGCTAACCCTACAGTCTTTGCACTCCTGCTGATAAGATGGGGGGCCACAGGGTCAGGAACATTCTCTGTCACCATTTTTGGCACTGCAGGTACCCCAAGGTAGCTATTCTGTCATGAGACAGAACAACCTTGAAGAAGCAGGAGCCAGATGGGCATGATGTTCATGTTTCTGTATGCACCACAGTCTTTTGAGGACTTGGTTTGCAGGACAGGAACTTCGCAAAAGGTCCCAAATAATTCCTGAGATAAAGCCGGTGAAGCTTTAGGCCACAGTGTAGAGTATGACAAGAAAATGGCAAATAAGTGTATGCACAATATGCACACAGTCGCAGTGAAAGCAGCAAAGTAGATAGCTTTATTGCATGGGACTTACCACAGAGCCCTCCAATATCGTAATTCACTGTAAAAGTGTCTGTGTGCCAGTCAAAGACTCAACTACTTATTTTTGCTAATCTCCAGGACAAATCACCTCAAAGGAATTTCACTTCAAAGAGCAGCAACATAAAAATAAAAGCTTTCTCACCTTGCAGACCTGTTCACAGTTTGCAGTCAGCTGGGTGCAAATCCTGTGGGGTTTACAAAGCTATTTCATTCCTGCTAAATCCACAGTGCCAAAACTCCTACTGGAAGGAGCTGAGATCTGGAGTGTCAGCAACAGGGCTGTCTGCTGCTTTCCCAACTGCTCAGGCTCTTGGAAAGCCACCAGGCTGCAGGGGGGTCACTGGAAGGGTACAAAGGATCACTAAAGGTCACAACAAAATTATGCCAACAAAAAGGCCAAAGCCTGTGCTGCTAATTAGACTTGCAGAATCTGTTAGAGAGGATGAGCAATAGGAAAAAAAATCTGGGCTGGAGTTGAGCCCAGGTTGTTCTGCCAGAGCTAACTGCTGGGAAAAAAAATCTCTTTTAACACTAAAGTCTTCCTGGACAGCATTATAACCACCTTTTAGACAAACTACTCTCAGCAGAAGAGATTTCACTGTACAAGATTTATGGATCATGTTTGGTTAATCTTAGCTAGGAGACTGTCTTCATGTTTTCAGTCATGTCCCTACCATTCCCTGGCCGCATTATAATCATTTTGCCTCACTCTGGTCTCCAAATAGCAACTCATTTTCCACTCCTCCAGAGCTCCTTGTCCATGTTTCTGTCAGTAAAGGCTGTCTTTTACAGCAGTTGCATGACATTCTCTGCAATAAGCCCTGGGCTTGTTATCACAGGGTCTCTTTCATGGCCAAAGATCTTTCTCTTTATGATGTTTTCAGATATAATTACAATTAGTGACACTTTTCTTAAGTGATGGGAGCTGCCCTGCATCATTACGGCCATGGTTCCTGGCCGGTCCTTTCTCAAGGGCTCAGCATCATTCTGAACACTCACAACGTTGAAGTTATCTTCCCTTGCTTTTGTTGAATTTGTGTAGGACTTCTCTGCTGTCAACTCCTCTGTACCCCAGCCACATTGTGTGTGAGTTCTCTGTGCTCTGTAAATCACACAAAATGTCTATCTTGGTACCCTCACTGAGGCTGCCTCCTACACAGCTCCTACCTTCTGGCCCTCCAAATGCTTTCTCTGGCCTCACAAATTCATCCCTAACAGGATTTCTTCCTTCACTTCCCAGAAATCCTTAAGCTGTTCTCTTGTCCTAGAGTTTTGCTCCTGTATCTTATCTTCAGGATTGATCCGGGAAGCATTTATTTGCGTGAACAAAGCTTACTAATGCAAGCTGTCTTTAGATCAGATCTTCAGAGTGCATGATAAGCCCATAAAATGCCTGTTGAAAGCATTGCCTGTAGGAGCACATTATCAACAGCAAGCTAGATCTAGTGGAGCACTGAATGCTCGCAGGTCCCGCGGCACTCCTTTTTAAGATCAGCAGTTTGTGTTGTGCCTTTCCACCATATGCACCAGCAGTGCTGGCTATCAGGAGTGCAGAAAGAAGCCCAGAGTGAGCTTCAGGCTAATGCAACAGGAGTCTGTCCATCTCCCCTTTTGGTAACTTGTGTTTCCCTTTCCTTCTTTCACCTCCATCTCCTTTACTCTGTTTCTTTCCCTCATTCAAGATTCCTCCTGTTCTCCAAATTGTTCTTTCTCTTTTTTGCCCCAGACTTTCTCTGCCCTCTGCTTCAGCTGTCTCATTTATGTGACCCGAGGCACAGAATCACAGAATCATAGAATGGTTAGAGTTGGAAGGGACCTTCAAGATCATCCAGTTCCAACCCCCTGCCATGGGCAAGGACATCTCCCACTAGAGCAGGTTGCTCAAAGCCCCATCCAGCCTGGACTGTGACATCTCCCCTGTCACACAGTTCTGCCAATTTTTCTCCCATTGCTTTTAACTCTGCATTATCCTGTAACTTCCTTCTCTCTTTCTTATAGGCCCCCTTTAGGTACTGAAAGGTTGCTGTAAGATCTCCCTGAAGCCCTTGCTTTTCCAAGCTGAAAAACCCCAATTCTCTCAGCCTGTCTTCATAGGAGAGGTACTCCAACCCCCTGATCATCTTTGTGGTCCTCCCTGCACCTGATCCAACAGGTCCATGTCCTTCTTATACTGGGAGCTCCACTGCTAAACACAGTACTCCACGCAGAGTCAACCAACACCCCCAAGTCCTTCTCATGGCTGCTCTCAATCCATTCTCCACTCAGCCTGTATTTGTGCTTGGGATTGCCCATTCCCCTGTGTATTAATCTGCATTTAGCCTTGTAGAACTTCATGAGGTTCACACAGATCCACCTCTCAAGCCTGTCCAGGTTCCTCTGAATGGCAACCCTCCTCTCCAGTGTGTTGACCACGCCACACAACTTGATGTCATCAGCAAACTTGCTGCAAGTCCACTCTATCCCATTATCCATGTTGCCAAAAATGATGTTAAAGAGCACCAATCCCAATACTGACCCCTGAGGAACACCATTCATCACTATCTCCACTCGAACACTGGGCCATTGGCTGCAACTCTTGGAGTACTGCCATCCAGCCAGTTCTTGATCTGTCAAATTCATGTCTCTCCAATTCAGAAAAAAGGATGTCATGCAGGACAGTGTCAAATGCTTTGCACAAGTCCAGGTGGATGACATTGTTTGCTCATCTCTCACTGTAATGCTGTTGTAAAAGGCCACCAAATTTGTCAGGCACAATTTGTCCTTAGTGAAGCCATGTTGGCTGTCACCAATCATTATCTTATTTTCCATGTACCTTAGCGTAGTTTTCAGGAGGGTCTGCTCCATAATCTTGCTGGGCACAGAGGTGAAATTGACTGGCCTGTAGTTCCCTAGGTCTTCTTTTTTTTCGTTTTTAAAAGTGGGCTTTGTGTTTCCCCTTTTCCAGTCATTGAGAACTTCACTAGACTACCACAGCTTCTCAAATATGATGGATAGCAGCTTACTAACTTCATCTGCCAGTTCCCTCAGGACTTGCAGATACATCTCATCAGGTCCCATGGTCATGTGCAGCTTCAGGTTCCTTTGCTGGTCTTGAACCTGATCTTCTCCTGCAGTAGGCAATTCTTCATTCTCCCAGTCCCTGCAGCTTGGGCAGTGTGACTAGAACATTCACGGATGAAGACTGAGGCAAAAGTCATCAAGTACTTCAGTCTTCTCCCTGTCCTGAGTAATCAGGTCTCCTGTTTCCTTCTGGAGAGGGCCCACATTTTCCCTAGTCGTCTTTTTATCACTGACATACCTATAGAAGCATTTCTTATTGCCTTTGACACCCCTGGTCAGATTTAATTCTAATAATGAGGGCTTCAGCTTTCCTAACCTGATCCCCGGCTGCTTGGAAAATTTCTCTGTATTCCTCCCAGATTACCTGTCCTTGCTTCTGCCCTCTCAAGTCTTCTTTTTTTTTGTGTTTGAGTTTGTCCAGGAGCTACTCGTTTGTCCATGCAGGCCTCCAGGTGTTTTTGCCTGATATCCAGTTTGTTGGCATGCATCACTCCTATGCTTGGAGGATGTGACTCAGCCATGGATGGGAACCAGATTCCAGTTCTGGTGTCAGGAACTCACAGATCAGGATCAAGGGCAGGTGAACAGACAGGGTCCTCTTTGGCTGTTGGCCATTGAAGAAAGAGGACTGACTCTTTGATCCCTCAGCTATTATACTGAGCATAGATCAGATGGGAAGGAATACCCTATTATTCAATTTTGGGTCACCTGTTCTGTCTGCTCCTCCCTACAGGTGTAACCCCTCTATGCTTTTCCATTTCTGACCCTCCAACAGGGCAAATACAACAAAATTAGCTGATCTTGGCTGTTATCGCAATAAGTATAAGCAAGAGGTCTTGCTACTCTAAGAGCAAACAGTTTTCTGCATAAAATGCCGTTAATTTCAGAGAGTTAAAAGACACCTAGCTAAGGAGTCAAATTACTGAAGAGAAACCTGGTTCTGTTTTACCTCAAACCAGGACAACTCTGTCACCTTGATCACCCTCATCTACAAGGTCTTTAACTTTTGAGAGAAGTCTGTTATAGTTACAGTGCATAACATCGCTCTCTCTCTCTTCTTCGATATATACTATATTTGTGTGCTTTTTACTCTGGTGGTAGCTAATTTGTCCAGTGGAGCAGTCTGTAGCTTCTCAGATTCCACTTGGAGCTCTTTTTCTGAAGAACTGAATAATTGTTGCCTTCCACTCCTGTGACACAGAGAACAATATAAGTGCTGGTTAAAGAGTTTCTTACTTGGTTTTCTTCTGGGTGAAAGCCTGGTGATCTGTTACTGCTCAGTCCTTTTACCTTAAATCTGTGTCTGGTCCTGGGCCAATATGAATATTTCTTAACATTGGCTCAACAGCAGAATTGTTACAATTCTGTAGTTTTGGTAGTGCAAATAAATTCCTTACTTGCTGATGGTTTTGATTGCCTTTATGAAGACAGAATGCTTTCACCGCTGTAAATAAGCAACTAAGACGAGCGTAGTATTAATAATTAGCTAGTTATTCCCCATTCTGCATTTGTACAGCTATTTTTTGGTACTCCATGCAGCTCTTTGCATTCCCTGAAATTCCTCTTATTGACATCAGAGCATTCCTCCAACGTGCTGAGGTCGCTTTGAATTCTGATCCCAGACCTCAGCTTTTCTGTGTCTCTTTCAAGTATGCTGCCGTGGATGAGTTTTATAGTTCTGTCATTTCTGTTAATATTGAAACTACTGACTGGTAGTTTCCAGAATGAAGTCTGTGAGATGTCATCTAATATCTCTTGACACCAAAGTAACGGCATTTACTTTTTGGTCTTCAACCATGCTCAAAGCCACAGTTTCATCTCAACCTTATTTCCCTATTTTAGTAATGAAAAATTAAAAACTTAACTGAAATCTACTTTACCTCCTGCTTACACTAAAGCAGCCAGTTACACTGTCAGAAAGGACATTAGACTGGTTTGACGTCAATTATTGCAAAGATTCACATCGAGTGATCTTTATAATCTCGTTATCTCTGGCGGTGGGGGGAGGGAGCAGACAATCAGATCATGAGTTTGTCCCAGTTTCTTTCCAAATGTCAGAACTCCAACACCCTCAGTTTTGTCCCTTGATTAAAGCCAGTGTACGTGCTCACCCTCAACCTCTCTCAGGGGTATCACCTGTCTATAAGGATTCCTCGGAGGTACCTGTTTACGACTCAAAGACTGTAAAAGCTGATACTCCCAATGCTGCCGGGGAAGGGCCATCAGTCTGTGTTGACTTAAATAACTCCAGTTTATCTAAATACACCTTAACATGCCCTTCTGTGATCTGCACAGTGCTGACGTCTGCTTACAACTCAACTTTTCTTTTTAGACTGGGGCAGACATGAAACCTTTCAGCACTTACTGCATTGCACCATTAATTGCTCCTCTTCCCTTCATGTATTTGTATTTTTCACTTAGCTGAGCACCGGCACTGTGCCTGCCTCCTCCTCACCTGGCAGACGGACCTCAGTCACGCTCCTTCTGCTCCCTCCAACCCTTCCTTTCAACTTGTGTAACACAACACCCAACACACACACACACACTGGATGCAATTTCTACCACTTTCCTTTTTGCAACATGAGGTACAGTGCCAAGACCGTTGGTGGCACAACATTTCTGTGAATAATCACTATGCGTAGGTTTGTTTCATTTTTTGTTGTTGTTGTGCCAGTGTTTATGTCCAGGCAAAGAACAAAGGAAAGGCAAAATTTAAGGGGGTGCATATATGTCTCCTGCCCCTGTGTATTTTTGCATTCTGAGACTGACCTATATTCAAGTCATACCGGATTGAAATGAGGTTCTCATTGAGTTTTTGTACCACTCAAAATAACATGGTAGAACAGCTCTGAATCCCAGTGTTTTCCAGACTTTGTGATATGAACATTGAAAATAGCGTTCTTTCCCCATTTCTTTGCAGATTTAACTACCTATAATAGCAATGGGTCACTTTCTTCACCATCTTTAAACATACTAATCATAAGGACACATGACCCAACATAACCACAAGCAAACAAGGGCTTGCCAAATGCCAAGATATAATATATTCTGTCACTAATTTTCCTCAGTTTTTAGTGGCTTGTTTACAGCTCACGACTTTGTAGCTCTCCCAAGTTGAGTACAAATTAGTGGGTTTCTATCTTACATTGTCCCTGAGAATTAACATGTTTCACAGTGGACTGTGTCTCCTGCTGGATAAGAGCAGCTTCCTCCAGTGGCACATTTGCTCTCTCCTCCTTCAGGTGCTGGGTGGTTTTTCTCCCCGTTTAAGCTACCTCACTTTACCTCCTTCCACAAAGTGCTTCTCTGGTTTCCAGATTACTTCTCAGTCTGCACCCAGATCTGCTGCATCACCTGCCCACCAGCATCTCCTGCTTGTTGAAAAGGTCTTCCTCATTCATTTGCAAGTGAAAGACATTTTATGGGGGAACTTTCTGTGACCCTCCCTTCCCAAAAACCTCTTTCCTTCCTTTGGGACACAGCCTGTGAGGTTCTTTAGCCTGGCAAGGCTCATGCATCTCGAGGGGACAGTCAGCATCTCTGTCCTGTACTATGCTGGTGATGGGACACCCCTACTCATGTGGGACCGTCTGGGGATGTGGTATGAACCCAAGTCACTGACTGGTCATGAAACAAAGGGAGAAACAAAACCTTGTCAAATATTTAAACACAGGTCTTTAATAAGACCACTACACTTTTCCCAGGTCTTTAGTGGTACTAATTCACCTTTGCCATTCCCATGTCCTCCCTGTCAAGGGGGAGCTTCTTTCCCTGCAGGGAGTTGAGCTGCTCTCCGTGTCCTTCTGCCTCGGGCAGTGTTTCATCAAGGCCTTGCCCAGCCATAATTTTATGGTCAGACCAAGGAGCTTCTGCCATTCCCCTGCCCGGTATATCATGAAGGCTGTGCAGTACATCAGGTTCAGGATGGGAGGCACCACACAAGCTGTCCACCAGTGTCCACTCAAGGTCAGGGAGCCCAGAGTCGAGCGCTATGAGGGAGCTTTCATCACTTTCATTACTTTCCAATTAAAAGTCAGGCTGAAAACTGTCTCAGCAAGCTCCATACCGTCCCTTGCCTTGAATCAGTGGTAGGAGAGGTTGTGGATCAGCTGCACCACAGCACAGTGAGAGCTGCAGAGCTTGTGTCTGACAAGATTAAGCACGTGGTGCTTTCAGAAGATAGCTGGGGAGAGTCTGGAGTCTCTGCACTGGAGAAGAAGTGGAGGCATCACCCAGGCACAAGATAAACAGAGATGAAATGGGCACCCTGGGTGTCTCTGCCCCAGCTGCTGGCTGCCAGGCTTCCTGGGGCAATGGG
This sequence comes from Thinocorus orbignyianus, assembly GCA_013400375.1. Taxonomy (NCBI): domain Eukaryota; kingdom Metazoa; phylum Chordata; class Aves; order Ciconiiformes; family Thinocoridae; genus Thinocorus; species Thinocorus orbignyianus. The sequence goes on along the minus strand of VXBW01003926.1, from coordinate 579,407 downwards.
CACCTACCCTCAGGGTAGGAGGTTTGGGGTCAATTGCAGCCCCAGCTGCTGGGCAAGATGTTGCTGACAGCACAAGCAACCGAAGGGACAGAGATGATACCACAGACACATCTCGGCAACGTTTCCCAAAACAGGATCTATTCTGACATTTCTTCTCTGATCTGCCATCCTCTTTGAAGACCTAAGAATATCATAAGGGATGGAGAGAAGAGACTGTCTCAGAATTTAATGAAATCTGATAACATTAATAATAATATTAGTGTTAGCCCAATCTGTCAAGCCCACCAGCGCCAGCCCTTGGACCCAGGAAAGACAGTGTGATCTGGTCCATTACTTCAACAACATACTTTCACTTCCCTCTTGAGGAAGATACATTGGATCTTGCTTTTTCCTGAAGAACTGAAATTGTAATTTGATTTAACTCCTCAAGGAAGAAATGTTCTCAGATCCTAATGAGATTATCCTAATAACAGTGGAAAATAGGTCACTGTATTGTCTGCCGTAGAGAAAGTGTGTGATTTATAGATGGGAAGTGTATGCTGCATAATTGCAAACTAAAATGCTAAGATGGGTAATGGCTTCTCTCACTTTTATTGTGGTTGCTTCCAAAAGCTCTTATTTCAAAGATGAAGAATACTGGGAGTTTTCTGGCACACACTGCAAGTGTGGACCGGACACTCCTCTGGCGCACGTCCTGTGAAGCTGGGCATTCAGAAATGCCTGCTGGAACATTCAGATGTCACGGTTGGACTGTGTCTTCTGAAAATCAGACATGGCTATCCCTAACTCTGTAACCCTTTTTGCTGTATTGGAGGGACTAGAAGTGCTGTCTGTTATCTCAGGCTTTTTTTTCTTTTTTTTTTTTTTAAAAAAAAAGAGTAACTGCTTTTTGCCTTGTGTCTATAGTGGTAGTGATGAAAATCTGGTTTTGCTGATTTGCTTTTTTCCCTAGCTATACTAAGTTTCATTTGCCTCATTTTCCCCCCAGCCCCAGCAAGCCTCAAGCTTTGGGGCAGAGGCATTTGATGATCCCTTGAAGCAGTGGGGGGATCTGGGGGGGAACAAAGATGACTTTGGAGAGTCTGCAACACACACAGGGAGCACTGTGAATAAATGCCACTCTGCTCCTGTTGTTGTTTTTTCACGAAGCATCTCAGTGAGTTTCATGAGCCGTGAAATGCCTTTCGGCACTGTAACTGTTAGGAGATAAATATTGACATTGGGAGGGGGGAACAAAAAATAAAATGTTGTTCATTATCCAATATATTTTACCTCAGGAGTTATCTGTAGTTTTAAAGACAGCCTGTCAGCCCTGTGAAGGTAAGAGCAATACTGTCATAGTGAGTGGCCGTGATGGCAAACAGTTGTGCTGAGCAATCTGTGGGCAATGTCTGGACCAAATCTCCTGAGCATTGGCCATCTGTAGCAAAATGCTTGGGGACAGCAGATGTGTGAGGTGCAGCTGTAGTGGTTTGCCATCGATCCACACCCCAAATAGGCAGGCTAATGGGGTCCGTGATGGAGCTGCCATTGATCACTTAGCCAGCAGAACACTCCCCAGAAACTGGACCAGAAAAGCTATTTATTGAGTAGAAAGAAATGGGGCTTCAAATTGCAGTAGCTGGGGAATGACTGGTAACAGGTAAAACACATTTTTCTGCCACAGGAGGAGGCAGGGAGGTGGTGGAGACTCAGTAGCATCAGAACTGTGACAAGAGGAATGGGACTGGCAAAAAAAAGTGCTAAACTAAAGCCCGAATTAACATAGTTCCCTTGCTTCATGTGGTGGGTGGAGCTCAGGAGACATTTTATGCTGGTTCACGATAAGGAAATAAAGTTTAGTTCAGAGGGAGCCGAGAATTTCCTGGAAGAAATAAGAGGAAACACCCAGGGTTTCTGGGTGCAGAGGATTTGGCCACAAATCCTTGATGGCCATGCCTCAAGGCTGTTTCAACAAGCAGGATAGGGCTAGGGCCCACATGAAGCATTAGATAAGCTCTACAAAGAGAAATGAAAATTAGAAATTGCAAGAACATGGCCTGTTTCATCCCCATTTGAATACCAGCATTATTCCTGAGCAGCCAAGAGTTTACTAGGGCACTTTAAAGTCGTGTAAGTAGGTCAGCTTGTAGTCAGAATCTGCTTATCCCCAAAAACATGTGAAATTACTTCTTGACGGCCAGCAGATGAGAAGCAGGCAGCAGTGAGGCACGTCAGCAGCAGCCCAAGGGCGCATTGACGAGGCAGAAGGCTCCAGAAAGTGCATTTTGCATTTGCAAGTAGTGCGTTTTGCTGCATGATGCCCAGGTCCAGGGAATTTGCTCCTTGCGAGAGCAAGGGTGCTACTTGGCCCAAGGTTCCTCCAAAACGGTGCTCTGCCTGAGGGCTTTTTCTCTTGGCCAACTTTCAGGGGGAGTCAGGGACACAGCCATGTGCCCACCCCTCATCGGGGTTTATGTGGAGGTTGCCTTCTTCTCTGGGGCAGAAAAAAGTTGAATTTCCTTCCAATAATGTCAGCTTTCTGAGAATTCCCAGGCCAGGGAAAAAGTGTCCTGCAAGGCTTGGGGTTCAGCCACCGCTCACCAAAGGGGCGATGGGGCTTGGGTGGGGACACTTGTTATTGCAAAAGTAGTTTTGCCTCTGTAAACCTCTACAGAGGGATTTGAAATGTCTGTTAATGGCCATGCCTCCTCATTAGTAGAGGTGATTAGTAGAGTTAGTGTTTGTTACAGGGGGAAGCTAGTGTTTTTAACTTATAATTAAGGACGAGTTAGAACTGTTAAATATTTAAAATGTTAGTTTTGCACAAGCTGGCACTTACATTGCTAGAAGCAATATTCTTTTCTTTAATGATAAAATATTGGCCCAACACCTGAGAGGAGCTTTCTTGACAGCCAGCTGGGACACAGAATGAAAACAGAAATACGTATTTCCACAGGTTTTTTTGGTCGGGTTTTTTTTTTTTTTTTCCATTTTTCTTTCAACCCCCACCCCCCGGAATACTTTGAAAAGGTTTCCTTCTCATGAAAACACCCAGCCGTCTGTGATGGGTAGACGTAATGGCTGGCAGAGGCCCGTGGGCAGCCTGCCTTGGCCCCTGCAGCATGGCCTCCCTCCAGAGCCCCTGATGAGGAAGGAGGTGAGGAAGTCAAAACCTGTGGTGTTTCTCCTCAGAAAAACCCTCTCTTCCCTCCTTTGGCCCTGTCCTGGCTGCAAGCCCCCCGTCCCATGCAGCCTCCGCCATGCCCAGCCTTCTGACACTGGCCTTTGGCAAAAAGGTAAGAGCCATTTTGCAGGTGTGACAGGAGGTAACACTGTGGGGACCCAGGGCTTGCTGCCCTCATGGTGTCCTCTCCTGTCACCGCCTGTCTCAGCTCTCCCTTTTCCTGTCCTTTCCCTGCAGCCGGCCGCAGCGGCAGAGACGGGAGGCCCATGGCGAGGCGCACAAGCAAGGCAGGTAGGTGAAACCCTCCATCCCTGACCCCACAGCTGAAGCTGTGGCAGGGGAAGGGGACGCCACTTGAGGCCATGGCAGTCTTTAGGCAGGAGTCATGCCATCGGTGGGATCCGGCGAGTCCCAGAGGAAGCCACGTTGCCTGGCACCTCATGGAAGTGGCTGTTTTCCACAGCTGCGAGGTTTTTGTTGCCCATAATGTGCAAGCAGGTGCCTTCCCTTAGAGCATCCTTTCTGCAGAGCTAAGCTCGCCTCCATGGGGCCACACGATCTCCATCCTACTGCTCATTCCTTCCCTCTGCCACTGCCAGGGAGAAAGAAAGCACCTTTCTGAGCACAGTAAACCCTACTCACCAATCTTGAAGGTTCTGCCAGTGACCTTCTAAAATCACTCCCCCATCTCAGCCAGCTATAAAACTTTAAAGATGTATGCTCACAACGCCACAGGTCTTGCAGAGGCTGAACTGAATGTAAAGCACAAGCAGGGGCCACCTTTTAAAATGCCTGAGTGGTAATTCATGACTAGAAGAACTCACTGATGGAGGCAGATGACTCGCCACTCCTAGAAATTATTAAACTGAGACTGAGCATCTTCCTAAGATATGCTATAGTCAAATACAGCTCTGGGTTTGAGAGAGGAGTCACTGGTAACACCACTGGTCTCTATTAGGAGAACGTTTTATTTCTTTCTGGTGGCACAACTGCCCATGAGTGTGTGAGAAGTACAGCATGGCTCAGCAGTCTCATTTAGCTGAGCTTTATCTCAGGAACATGTTCCCCATCAAATTTCTTTGTTGCCCTGTTTTCCTTTCGTCTATTTCTGACTTGTCCTGAGTGTTTTCAGACAAGTGCCTCTCTGAGCACACCACCTTTTCTCAAACTGAGAAACAGCAAAATCTTTCCTCCTGTTTTTGAGCCCCCCTGCCACCTGAGCAGCTGGAGTGTGGCTGACTCTGAGGTCAGCAAAGCTTCATCTACTTGATGAGGCAACCAGGGGGCTGCTGCCACCACCATCCCAGCCAAAGCACTGGGGTGCTGAACAGCATTTTGCATCTTGGATGTGGAGGAGGAGCAGAGTATCCTCTGCCCAGCATTTGATGCAACTCTAGCAGCTTCTGGAATGACCCTCCCAGGATCTTTAATGATCAGAGAACTCCCAGGTCTTTAATGCTCCTTTTTATTCTTGTTAGAAATCTGGGACAGGAGCTAATAATTTTGTCCCAAGTTAGGAGATGGTCTGCCTCCTTGCCTGGTTCCCAGCCTGTCTCCATTTTGTTTCTGGACAACAGCCAGTGGCTTATTTGATATATTTTTTTCCCTAATTCTTGGCCTCACGCCCTGTCCTAACTCAATGTCAGAAGAACCCCCTCCCACCGTTTCCATTTCCCCACTTATCCACACACACAATTCCTCAATCCCACGCTTTTGAATTATTGTCTCCGTATTGTGCTATAAGCAGAGATAATTTTATAGTGAGAAAAAGTCACAAAAAAAATGTTTTCTGAGTGCTAGAATTATCACAGATGCCTGGTCTGTATGTTGAGTGCAGGAATAATTCTTTAATGACACACTGACAACCACTGCAAGCAATCGCACAGTTATGGTCCAAGGGGGAAATGGTCTAAAGGGTAACAGAGCAAAGCAGGCACATACTTTTCATTGGCACTGCCTGGGACTCATAGCTGTACTTCTCTCTTCCTGGTAGCCCAATCCTAAAACGAAGCCCTGACATCACCAAATCTCCCCTGACAAAGTCAGAGCAGCTGCTGAGAATAGACGACCACGACTTCAGCATGAGACCAGGTTTTGGAGGTATGAAGCATGCACGTTTGTCACTGGTCCTGTTTACACTGTCGCTCCTTTATACTGTAACATACAGTCAGGCGAACAAGCAGATTGACAAACAAGCCTTTTCTGTCTCTAATTTTTGTTATTCTGTCTTGTGAATTCATGACATGCTCGCAAGGATATGGGTGCAGTGAAGTAGCTGTCTTCCTTGGATGAGCAAATAGCTTAGTCAAGGGCATAGAAATGTGATTACAGACAATATGATATGCCTGGTATTCAGTGACACTTTCTTCTGATAAAAATCTGCAAATACACCTCATGCTTACTCCCAGGTGATGGGGAAATTCTAAGATTTGGTCTTACTAAGATGTGTGTGCCTAATCAAATCAGGTACTATGCTTACTGATCCAGCCACTTCATTTATAACCCAAAAAAATTTATTTTGGCTAGCGTGTGTTAATGGTTGCTCCCAGTTCTGTGGCTGTGTGCTACCTAAGCTTTCATGGAAATGGATGAAGGAGAACACATTTTCTTTCAGCCCATCGGATTAGAGAATGTTGTAATTTATCTACCCTTTCTGGCTGACAGATGGTCATTCAAATCCAGGATACCATTATATACTCTGATGGAAGAAGATTTTATTGCTAAATGCTCAATATACCAAATACCAGCATGTTCAATTAATTTAAAAAGGTTTCAGTTTCATAGCAGTCTGCTAATGTGAGCACTATTTATCTTGACAGATCTCCTGTACTATAATTGCCAGAGGTATGTGAGGGGCTAGTCAAAGCCTGGAGGAGGAAAAAAAAGATTGAAATCTCTGTTACAAGGCGGGTCAAAGCCCAACCCTTCCCCTTGGGAGCCCCAGGCTCAGTGGCACATGCTTGTGTCCTGTAATGCACCTCCTCCCCCCACCCTGTCCTTCCCACAGCCAAGCATTTTGAAGAGACGTGTGTAGGATGACACAATAAAAAGAGAAAGTCAGTAACACGTCAGTCTCAGCTCTGATTTTGATTGTTATTAGGAGGTTTTTGTTATGAATTCCAATTGTTTCTATTTTCAATTGGTTTACTTGTGCTTCTATTTCTGAACATCTATTTTTATCTCTAAGATATGAAAGCCAGAGGATTACTTTGTCTCACCAGATAAATACTTCCTCAGTTTTTACCATTTTTTTTTTTTTCCCTAGGCCCTGCAATTCCTGTTGGAGTGGATGTTCAAGTTGAAAGTCTGGACAGCATTTCTGAGGTGGACATGGTAAGAGTCACAGAAGGCCTAAGGTCAGCTGGGACATCTGGAGACCATCTAGCCCAAAAGCCCTGCTGAGAGCAGGGCTGGCTAGAGCAGGCTGCCCAGGTTTGTGTCTGTGGGGTTCAAGAACCCCCAAGGACAGGTACTCCACAGCCTCTGGAAGACAGAGTTGGGTTTGATCTGAATCTGCTGACAATTGCTTCTGTTGACCTCGTGCTACCATTTCATCTCCCTTGAAGCAGAAGGAAGAAATCTGGCAGTTTCTTTTTCTCTAGGACAAAATGATAGAACATTGTCAAGACTGACCCGAAGGATTACATTTTCTTAAGACATGGTCTTAAGACTTGTTTTTTTCCACAGCAATCATAAATATAACATTATGCACAAAAGTGAGGCATTGACTTCTTGCTGAAGAACAAATGTCTGCCAGTTTATTGTTGTTTAAAGGATGCATTAAGATGCAGGAGTCAATGTAAAATGTTTCCCAGAATGATCTTTGAATTTGAATACAGGGAAAAGATGTTAAAGAAGACCCTATGATGGATCAAATGAAAAAAAAGAAATGATGTGGTCAGTGGCTTTGGGAGCTTCTGTTGACCTTCGGAGCTTCTGTTCCTTGTTTGAAGACCACGACAGATTCAGATGCAGCATAAAGCACTTCCAAGAATATATTGGCCTCTAGTATAATGATTGCACAAGCTGCAACTAACAAATAACTTCAACTGAAGAAAAGACTACAGAGGCCCCCATATTTCAGAATGCTTGGAAAGTGTAGTGGTAAAAAAAATAATAATTCAAAATGTCAAATAGTTTTTTTTAAAAAAAGACCCCAAACCCATCTGGCTTCCTCTACCCCAAACAACGGGACAGGTTGGCCAGTCTTAGACACTTCCTTTAGTTTATGTGCGATATATTATGTTACACTCCAAGACACCATCCTTATAAACACTTGTGTGTGAGCTTATCTTCACATATATGAGGGCTTCCTTTGAGATAAAGTTAAACCTAAGTGTACTTTCCTCTGGGCTCTTACTCCAAATATAACAGAGCTCAGAGAGAAGGAGCATGCCTCAGATACAAGAATAAAATACATAGGGAGGAAGAGAAAAAAAATCCCTATTTTGGTGAAATTGCAAGTCAAAAAGATTTCAGTGGCTGTGCTGGATGAAGAGTTTCCACTCTCCTACGCTCTTCCAGCTGCAAATAGTTCTATACTCATGGCTCTGACCTGAGGAATAAAAAAGCTGCAGCTGGTTGTGTCCCCTGCAGCTCAGGGAGTGGACGTGCCTTTACAATGTGTGGTTTGTCCCAGAGAGGAGAAATCACTTCTATGCCAATAAGGTGTAAGCTGTGACACAAGCCTGTTTGTTACAGGACTTCACCATGACGCTTTACCTGAGGCACTACTGGAAAGACGAGAGGCTGTCCTTCCCCAGCACCAACAACCAAAGCATGACCTTTGATGGCAGGCTGGTGAAGAAGATCTGGGTTCCCGACATGTTCTTTGTCCACTCCAAGCGTTCCTTCATCCATGACACCACCACCGACAACGTCATGCTGCGGGTCCAGCCAGATGGGAAGGTACTTTATAGTCTCAGGTAAAGCTGCATTTGGTCAATGCGAGCTGTTAGTGGAGAGAGAGAGAAAGCTGTTTAATTGATTCCTGTGTTGTGGTTTTGCATGACCTCATACTTAAAAAAAGCCCATAAAAAAGAATGACTGTGCTGACTATCCACTGACAATCTGAGTCCCTGTGCAAGTTCATTAAGTGCCTGTCGCAGGAAGCCAATTTCTGTGCCAAATTTCCTGATTCCATCAGTGTCTCTTCACTTCGTGTGTGTGGTTAGCCCCTGCTCCTGTTGTCGGGAAGTTGTGGCCAGAGGTGGCAGTCCCTTAGGGCAGCTCATTGGGGACCAGCAGGCTGGCACTGCTGAAGAGGCAAGGCACAATCTAAGGAAATTTGCAAATTGTGACAATTCTGTGCTTGTAGGTAACTGTGAAAAAGAATAAATTACACTGAGCACAACTTTAGCTCCATGATAAGCAACAAAACAGATGGAAGATCCTTCAGCCTGTGAAGTGACAAGCTTCAGAGCAAGGGTCTATAGTTCCTGGTGACTCACATGGGTGGCTAGAGCTACCCAAACACTTGGCTTCAACTCTTCCTGATTTTTACTCGTGTTTCATGTGAAATGCATGAAAGCTCCTTGAAGTGGACATTTTGGGTAAACTTTGTTTTGTCCCAAGGGGTGATCTGAGCCCTGTATTTCTGCCTTATTTTCCAATTGTTCGATCAGCTTTGAGAGGAACATTGCTGAGCTAAGCCTGAGCGTTATTAAACCAGGATTTTTTTCTTTCTAATAACTAACACTTTCATACTTGGAGATGCTAAGTGAGGAGCGTCAGTCAATCTCGAAAAGCAACTTCAGCTGGTGTGTCTGTTTTTCTTGGCCATCGCTTCATCCAGATAGAAAACAAGTGTCAAATGACCCATAAAAACCTATTAGAGAGGAAATTGCTGTACAATATACGTGTCGTCATCTCCTCTACAGCAATGAAATAGCAAAATACAGGATAAATAAACAAAGCAACAGATGATAATGTTGGACATTATCATCTGGACAATAACACAGGACAAAAAAGAAGGAAAGTCTGACTGATACGATGTCAGTATTAGTTAGACACATAGATTTAACTCATGATAAGGTTGCAGAACACATTGCTTGGGAAGGCTGTGGAAGTCTCTAAAGGCATGTTAGACAGTGACCTTAGGAGGGGCAGGGGTACAGCTGAGCCTGCCATGAGGCAAGATCAAGTTCTCAGCTTGCCGAGGTATTTTATGACTTTATGAAAGGAAGGCAAGCAAAGCAACTCTTGATTCCCGGTGGGGCATCAGTTTGACAAGAACTCTTTTGCTCTCTGATATTTTTATCTTACTGTTTGTTGAAACCCACCGCCTGAATAGTGTCTACCTTCTCGTTAATAAAGCTTTTTCTTCACTCAGCGTATTAGACAAGGTTCGAACACTCCTAAGGCCTTTGCAAAACTTGCTCAGGTTCTCAGTACAATAAAAAAAGGACAATAAAGTGGCACAATGTTCAGCTCTAGCATGCATGCCTAGATACTCTTTCATTTAGCTGATAGCAATCATCTGTGTTGCAAGCATTCACGGTGGTCTGAAGAAGCTGAGAACAGAGTATCAAACTACTCAAATCTTGCCACGCTCTGTCTTCTACTGAAACAATTGTCCTGTGCAAAATGGTGGTGAATGTCTGAAATAGAAAATTGACAGAGATTCATTATTTTATTCAGTGGCAACTATGGGTTGGAGTGCTTTAGGAATGCAAGGAAAGCATGAACACTGGTCTCGCTTTAAGAGCAAGCACGTCGTTCCTGCCTGACTGCCTTTGCTAAATGCCTTTGCCTGTAGATTATATTTTTCATTGATGTCTGCCTTTTTAAGGTTCTTTGCCAGATTTTGTCTTCTCTTGTCTTGGAAATCACTGTCGGCCTCTCTGGCACCTAAACAGCAACTCTGAGCCAAGCACTTTCACTCAAAGACTAAATCCAGACAGGAAAGCAACATCAGCAGGAAGCTATGCATGCAGAAGGAGTAACATAAGAGACTCCATCTTGCTTTTATCACTGTGTGACAGATGTCTGTCTACTATTAGCCCTGCTATAATTCATTAATTCTTTCCCCATTATGATTTATACTTCTATTTGCATATACTTCCCTAGAGTTCAAGCCAGTAGAGCCAAGATTTATGGAGGCTTCCAGTCCAAACGCAAAATTATGCTATTGAAAAGGAGATAATCAGACTATAGCAAGACCAGAGCTTTTGATTGATGGGGCAGTGTTTCAGTGGTCTTTGTTGCACACCAGCTCCAGCCCTAACTCGAGGCACTGCCTGTGCCCTCTGGTGGCTGATGCCCAGGTGTGGTCACTGGGTTCTCATCGAGCAGCTGGAAATTCACCATAACGTGGGGAAATTACCTGCATCCCTCATGGCAGGAGGATGGCTTTGATAAATGTAAATTATTTTACCATACGAAGCACCTGTTGAAAGCACAGATCTCTGCAGAGAGAGGTTTACTGACAGTCAAAGAGGAAAAAGAACCCTCACTGCTTTTTCCCATTGCCTTCTCTTATTTTTTGTCATCTAGTAGCAATTTGTGGTTGTCTAATTTTTCAGTGATCTTTTCTAACACTAGTTTGCTGACGAAATGGCTTTAACTTAAGTGGAATGGCTTTAGCTTCATGGAAGGTATTTATTTTCAGTGGATTCTTACTGCCCAGATGGTTACCTAATAAAGAAATGAAACTTGCAGCTTCACTGTTTTTCAGTCACATAAAAATACATCTTTTTAATGGGATGGTCTTTATTACTCCTAGAGTCACAGTGACAGCAATGTGCAACATGGATTTTAGTCGCTTTCCCCTGGACACACAGACGTGTTCCCTGGAGATTGAAAGCTGTAAGTAAAGCAGAGACATAGGGGAGCCGAGGGCTGCACCTCAGGGCACCCAAACTCGGTTAATTATATCAATAATTACACCAATAATGAAACTGCTGCTACATTAATGGGAGCCGTGACCAAAGTCAGCAAAATTCAACACTAAGAAAAATTTCCTGCCAGTAATTTTTTCACTAGAAGCAGACGATGTTCCCAACAACACGATGGTTTTAGACACCGGCTGCGAGGGCTGTCTTGTCAGTGTCCCCAAAAGCCAGCCAGGCTGTCCCACTGCCACAGTGTCCCCTGTCACCAGCGGCACCTGCTTGCCCAGGTGCCTTCAGACAGGGAAATAAATGGCCCTGTGCCCCTTACCTGCATCATCTGCTCATCTGTGGTGTCGAAACCGTGACGGGGCAGTGACATTAATCACCTTCCTCTTACATTTCTTATACCTATGAGAGATAAATCCAGCTTATACCCACATGTAGCTCCTTTGTCCCACAAGGATTGTTTGGAATTCATACAGAGACAAACTTTTACTAATTTAGGAGGGTTTTTTCCTTCTCCTTCTTAAGCTCACAATAAGGAATTACAATTTTAATTCTGCTTTAATATGTTTATGTGTATTTTTTTCTTCCCTCTCTGGAAATAGTTGTTACTAAATCCCATCTGAAAGGATTAATATTACTATATTTCCACATCTATCGAGACCTTTAATGTTCAAGTGTGCATCCAGGCAGACAGTTTACCCAAGAATTTGTCCTCCCACATACCTCAGATTGTTAATAGCCTGTTCCTCCCATTACCCCAAGCAGGCTTTCCCCCCTAAGTCTCCTTTTCTTTGCTTCTGATTTTAGGATGATTATATGGGACAGTTTTTCAAGTTCTGATGGGTTACCTGAAGCACGGGTTATGTGTACAAAATTATGATTAGAGAAACAGAAGGGTTTACAGGCAGCATCAGGCCTGAAGGCTGTGACAATGAGTCAATCCCCTCCTTGCCACAACCATACCCACCATCAGCCTGCTCTCAGCCAGGTGGTGGCATTTGGCCTTTTCAGCTGGGCCCCAAAGGTAACCTGGAAGGTGTGTGGGCTCACCCTGGGCTGTGGGTGCAACAGCAGCTGGCTCAGTGCACTGCACCAAGGTTTGTTCTACTCCCCTAGATGCCTACACCGAAGATGATCTCATGCTCTACTGGAAAAATGGGAACGATTCCCTGAAAACAGATGAGAGGATATCACTCTCCCAGTTCCTGATCCAGGAGTTTCACACTACCGCAAAGCTTGCCTTTTACAGCAGCACAGGTGGGTACTGGCATTCTTGTCAGAGTGGGCTGGGAGAAGAAGGAGTGTAAAGCATTCCTCTCAACCTTGGCCATGGAGAATTGTCCACTGGGAAGTCTCCTTGTGGCCCAGCAGACCTGCCCCTTTTCCATGCTGAGGCTGTTGTCCCAGACACAGGTTTCCATCTTGATGGTGATGTAGTCTTGAAAGGCCATCCCTCTGAGAAGTCACACCAAGATCTTCAAGATCTTCATCCCTCTTCAAGATCACAACGTGAATTAAACTCTCTGTGTACACAGTTTATATGATCTTCTCTGGAAATCTTGGTTCTGGGAAATGCTTTAACTTTGATAGCTGGTTCAGTTGGGAGTCTTTTCTGTGAACTGCAGAGATCTGTGGTCATTACCTGTGTTTTTCTAAAAGCAAATGAGGGGCTATTCCCCTGATGCAACACCACCTTAACTGGAAGTAGGTTGATGTTGGTGTGACTTCTCTTTTTCCTTCTCTCTGTTACACAGGGTGGTACAATCGCCTCTACATAAACTTCACTTTACGCCGACACATCTTCTTCTTCCTGCTCCAAACCTACTTCCCCGCCACCCTCATGGTGATGTTGTCCTGGGTGTCCTTCTGGATCGATCGCCGAGCGGTTCCTGCCAGAGTCCCTTTAGGTAAAAACAATCTTGTACCCCACAGACAGGGCTAAGAGGAAATTGCTGCAACTGTGGCCTTGACCATCAAGACAAAATCCCCTGTGCCATGCGCTGCCCCTGGGTTGCCCTGTGGCATGGAAACCAGCTATGTCACAGGTGTGCCCAAAGCGTCAGTGTCCTCCAGAGACTTTGGTGAGCGAGAAGGTGAAAAATCAGCATTAGCCACCCTGGGAAAAGTTTGGTTTATTGAGTTTTGCTAGAGAAGGGAGGGTGGAGGTAACACAGTGGGCTGAGCTCTGCTGTTCAGCTTGCTAAATGACGTTACGGTGCAACGCGAGGGATTCAGCTTCCCCGTTCGCAGCATCTCTCAGACAGATGAAGCCACATGTCGAAGGAGTCACCATGGGAACAGAACTACGATGTGGACATAAATCTTCTCCTAAGGAAGATGTTTTGCCCTTAGCAAAGTGCTGTTTGTGTTTTTGAGCCCAAACTTGCTTCTGCTTATTCCAAGCAACACACCTCAGGATTTTAGTTATTGTTAAAATCATATTCCTCAGTGGAGAGGATATATGGAGGCAATGGAGCAGTTCTGTATGTCCCTGTTTAGAAACAGTATCCACTGCCTTCAGACATCATTAAAAGGAGCACAAGGGTTTGGGCCATGGTTTTTCAGATGCAAGCCCTGCCTTTAGCAATACTCTTTCACACCTAGATATTCACATTAATTCAGTCCTTTGTGCCTATATAGATCATTTCAACTTTCATAGGGATCGTTAATGTGCCCTAATTAGCCCCTGAAATAAGAAGGCCACAGACCGTGTCTCTCAGAGCCAGGATTACACCGAACTACAGGTGCTGTAGTGCTTGTCGTGCTCACCCATGGTGTGACACGGGGCAGCATCATCCTGTGGGGCCCCATTAGTCTCTGCTCTTGCTCCACGGAAGGTGTGAGAGCCAGCTGGTGACTTCCATGACTTCCCACGAGCAGACAGCACAGGCATGGGGAAGCTGGTGGAAGCAGCAGATGGGCTTTGCTTGTGTTCATCCTGTAGAGGGGTTGAACTAGAAGCTGAGATACTTAGAACCATCAAGATATACAATATGTTGAGTTGGAGGGGGCCCATAAGGATCAGTGAGTTCAACTAAATGTATTTGTACCCCTCCAGGGACTCTCCTGGGCCTGGAGATGAGGTGCAGCTGGCACAGGGTCAAAGTGCTGCTGCCTGGCCATGGGGTGGGAGACCGGTGGTGTGGCGAGGAACCAGGCTAGAAACCCCCTGAGACCAGAAATAATGCTGTTTTCAGCAAAAAGTCGAGAGAACCCCAGTTAGAAATCAAGGCTGCCTGGACCCTCCTCAGGCAGTGAAACCCAGTGCTCAAATGGGCGAGAAACGACAGCAGAAGGTAAATCCAGATGTCAGGAAAATGTAACAACAGCTGCATTTGTGATGAAGAGTCTGGTTTGAAAGTGTCTTACAGTCTCTCTGCTGGTGTATTCCCAGGGATAACCACTGTGCTGACCATGTCCACGATCATCACCGGGGTGAACGCCTCCATGCCTCGTGTCTCCTACATCAAAGCAGTGGACATTTACCTGTGGGTCAGTTTTGTGTTTGTCTTCCTCTCGGTGCTGGAATATGCGGCAGTGAATTACCTGACGACGGTGCAAGAGCGGAAAGAAAGGAAACTGCGGGACAAGGTGAGGTTTTTTTTCTCTCTCTGATGAAGTTTATGGCCCTGGGAAAAGGTGTAACAAGTGTCTGGAAATGTTCAAAAGTTTCCAACTATAGAGTGCTGCTCCCAGCTGCCTGGGGAGAAAACAGTGCCTGTAAAAAGACGCTGGCTGTGAGGTGTTCTGGGCTATAAAGATTTGCTACAGCCAACCCACATCCAGACTCTTTCTTCAGAATCTGAGGATGCTCGCTCCCTTTACACATATTCCTCCTCTGCCCGCGTATTTGGATTTTATTCTCAGCTTGCCCAGAGAAGCTGTGGCTGCCCCATCCCTGGAGGTGTCCAAGGCCAGGCTGGATGGGGCTCGGAGCAACCTGCTCTGGTAGGAGGTGTCCCTGCCCATGATGCAGGACCCTACACTTGCTCTTGTTGAACCTCCTTAGGTTCCTCTCTGCCCCGCTCTCCAGCCTGTCCGATGACCTTGAGCCAGACGAGCTTTTCCACAGACTGTGCTCCATCTTGCAGATGTAGAAACAGAGAAGGAAAAAGCTGCTGCCTGGCTCTCTCTCCCTATTCTCTCTCTCCCCCTTTTGCTTCCTAGCAGCTTGAATTCCCCAGGCTTGTCCCCTCCCCTCCTTTTATCAGGAGAAAAAAGGGATGTCTTTGTAGATCCAGACACAACTCAACCCCACCCTGTGCTTCCCTGTGCCCACAGCTCCCCTGTGCCTGCAGCCTGCCTCAGCCACGGCCCATGATGATGGATGGCAGCTTCAACGACGGGGATGTGAGCGAGCTGGGGCACTACGTGTCGGAGAACGGGGACAAGCAGGACCGCATGATGGTGCAGCTGGCGCTGGGCTCGGAGAGGGGCTCGGGCAGGAGGAAAAACCAGCGGTACGTCAGCATGCGGATCGACACCCACGCCATCGACAAGTACTCCAGGATCATATTCCCGGGCGCATACATTCTATTTAATTTGATATACTGGTCCATTTTTTCATAAATCTCTGTAACTTCTGTAGCCACGGAAGCATTGTGACGTTAAATGAAAGCGCCATCTCACAGGCTGGCAGAGAGAAAACGGGGAATTGTTTTAACTGGAAGGAAGACTGGTTATTCATTTATTTTTTTCAGGATTTTTTAAAATTAGATGCAACTCATCTGTGGCAGAAATAATTGTGCAAGTTTCACATTCCAGCAAAATACAGCATATATGTTCTAAAATTTTATACTTATTTAAAGCTGTGTTATGTTCCTTCTTGTGCCTCACAGGCCACTGTAAACTATTTTATCAAGTGACTGTAATCGCCAGTTGCTTGTACACGGTGCACCCTCCACTCTGCGCCCCTGAGATCCCAATTCTCTGCACGTACAGCTCTCAACTCAAACAAACTTACCGCGTTCAGTACCAATAAATACAAAGAATATGCAAATACCTGGGGTGTTTGCAGGACGAGGTCAGAAATGGTCATTACAACACAAAATATCCTTGCTTTGGAGAGGATATTGCTGGCTAAAGCTCGCTCACGCTGCTCACCGCGTGCTGCCCCAGTGGAGCGGCACTGAAAGCTCCGTCTAGAAGCACTGTCAGATTTGTGCTTTGTCCAAGAAATCTTTCCAAGCTGTTCTGACTCTCGTGACTCGCAGTGGACACTTAAAAAGGAATGAATGAGAGCTGGACTTTCTGTGACGCTAACCACATCCCTCAGGAGACAGGAGCTCTCCTTGGATCTGCTTCTTTGGGTCAGTGGGAGTTTTGCTGCTGATTTTCCTGGGAGAGAATGCAAGTTTCTTGACAAAGTGATCCAGTGAAGACAATCGGGTGTCTACAAGAAGAATAAAGCTGCCACAGGAGAAGCCACTTCTGAGACAGTCTGGGTGTTACTGGTCTGTACAGCCAGAGAACGTGTTGCAGCCTGTAACTTGCTGTCTCTCCTGGAGCCACTAGTAACTGCTGTGGTCCATCCACTTCTACTAGAAGCACAATGGAAAGGTGCTCCACAGCAGCTGTCAGGAATTTGCATCTGAGTTACAATGGACACCACACCAAACCCCTTATAGCAGCCTTCCAGCATCTGAAGGGAGCCTACAGGAGAGCTGGAGAGGGACTCTCTGACTACCCTTTGCCAGGGTATGGTTTTAAATCGGAGAGATTTAGACTAGGTACTAGAAAGAAATTCTTTCCTGTGAGGGTGGTGAGGCACTGGAACAGGTTGCCCAGAGAAGCTGTTGATTCTTCACCCCTGGAGAGGTTCAAGGCCAGGCTGGATGGGACTTGGAGCAACCTGGTCTGGTGGGAGGTGTCCCTGCCCATGTCAGGGGGGCTGGAACTGGATGATCTTGAAGGTCCCTTCCAACTCCAACCATTCTGTGATTCTTTGAATGAAGTAAAAAGGAGCCTCCACCCTGAGGGAGCAGCTCCATTGCAGACCCTGGTACATCTGACCAACTTGGCTGCCTCCAGCGCTCTGCAAGCCCGCCCAGCCCTCAGGGCAGGAGCCAGGAAACACAGCTGGAGCTGGGGACACTCAGCATTAAGTCCCAACCCTCCACCGCAGTCTCTGCAGAGCAGCCAAGCCCTATGAAAAAGGCAAAAATCTGCAACGTAGAAGTAACAAAATATTTCAGGAAAGCAATAGTTGAATGGAATCAGCGGCCTTCACAATAACGGGAGCACCAAAGGTGTCTCAGAAAGCGCGGTCATTCCGTTGCCCACCCACACAGGGCATGGGGGTGACAGGACTTCAAAGACCCGCGTGATTTTGCACAGTTATGAAACTCACCACTCCCTGCACAGCAGACCCTGCTGTTTATACAGGCGTAGCTGCTCAGAGTCAGACCAAAGCAGTCATGTTTCCAAAAGGAAAGAGAACACTCTGCTACAGGCACCGCAGCTGTCTGAGCGCTGCCGGCTGCTGCTTTAATTTCCCGTGTAAATAAACATCACACAAACACACTCGGCCTTCCTTACACCCGCTAAAATCATGACCTGCTAAACCACCCACGCTCATCTCGCACCCACAGTGGAAGGCAACGAAACCACAAACAGCTAAAATCATTAATAGACAACCCCCACATAAGAGAGTTTTACTACTCATTTCTACACAGCTTTATTTTTTTTCATACACACACACTATCTGAGCTTGATTTTATCAAGTTTCCTTCGTATCATATTATTCTCCAGTGAGATTTTTTTCAAGAGGTTAAAAGATACACATATTTTCTTAAATCACAAACGTTTCAACAAAACAAAGAGAGCAGGGTGACCCCAGCAAAAGCAGATGAAAGGCTGGACGCTGGTTTTGTCCGCCCTCCCTTATCCCGATGGCACCTTCCCCCAACCAACAGCTCCAAGGTTTCATGGGCACTGCTGGCCCAGGAGCATGTTTATAGATTCTCCGTAAAGAACTAATTCATCATTAGATAAGAATTAAGAAATTGCATGAAGTTCAACCACACCAAGTGCAGGGTCCTGTACCTGGGACACATCAATCCCAGGCACAAATACAGGTTGGGTGGAGAATGGCTGGAGAGCAGCCCTGAGGAGAAGGACATGGAAGTGCTCGTGGATGAGAAGCTCAACATGAGCTGCAGTGCATAGAAAGGACATGGACCTCTAGGAATGGGCCCAGCAGAGGGCCATGAAAACGAGAGGGATGGAGCACCTCTCCTGTGAACACAGGCTGAGAGAGCTGGGGCTGTTCAGCCTGGAGAAGAGAAGGCTCCAGGGAGACTTTCTAGCAGCCTTACAGGATCTGAAGGGGGCTGCAGGAGAGCTGAAGAGGAACTGTTTGTCAGGAAGTGGAGTGACAGGACAAGGGGTAATGGTTTTAAATTGGAAGAGGGGAGATTTAGGTTAGTTACCAGGAAGAAATTCTTTGCTGTGAGGGTGGTGAGGCACTGGAACAGGCTGCCCAGAGAAGCTGTGGCTGCCCCATCCCTGGAGATGGTCAAGACCAGGCTGGATGGGGCTTTGAGCAATTTGGTCTGGTTGGAGGTGTCCCTGCCCATGGCAGGATGGTTGGAACTGGATGATCTTTGAGGTCCCTTCCTGTGATTTCTACAGTTAGAAGAGCAACAGGAGCAGGAGTGCCAGATTTCACAGCAAGCTCTCCGGCTCCCTAAGGATCTTACCGCTCCATAGCTTGCTGCAGTGCTGCACGCTCCCTCATGGACTCACTAATCTCACCCTACACACATTATTTGGTATCTGACCCATGTATCAGGGAGATTTTGGAGACAGAAATGGGAGCTGGACTTTTGAATTGCCTGGCTCTCAGTGGGAGGCTGGTTTCTGATTTCCCTTGTTATTAAAAGCTTCCCAAACCGATTCCCCAGCCACCATACTTGGATTTATATTGTTAATTTACTTGTGTTTTATTTGGGAAACTCTAGTGCCTTTTCAGTCTTACATAAATGTATATATAGATGTATTCTCTACGTACAGGCTATGCCACATACAGCCAGTGTTTGCCATCAACAGCTGCACTCATTAAATATATTTACATCCACAGCTTTTTGGCTTTTCACCTACCAGTGTATGGTTTCGGATCCAGTCATTAACATTCTGCTGCTTTCCCTTTCCACAATAAATCAGAGCGATCTCTTTGCTTTTTGCTTATTTCTAGAAACACTTCAAATCACAATAAAACTTCACATTTGTACAGCATCCTGTGGTTTCTGCCTCTGAAAGAACGATCTCCCTGAGTTTACACACGGACTATGTGTAGGAATGTCCTTTTTGCTCAGGACCTGATCCAGTCAAATATCAAACATCCTCAGATCCTGCCATGCTGGAAGGGCTGGAGAGCCCGGGAATTTTGGGAAGCCTACACCCAAACTGGCCAAGGACACTGAGCTCTCCACCCCAAATTGTGTGTGTTAGCGCCTTCCTTCTTCTTCCTTAGAATGATATTCTGGAATATAATTCAGGACAATTTCCTGGCGATTAAACCAAAACCCAGCCTGGGATGATTCTGGTTTGAGAAGCTGAAGCATGGATTACGGACAGGGCCAAGTTCTGTCTGTGAGCACGTGGAGATTAAGAGTTTTGGAGGGCGAAGCCTTGAACAGTCTTTAAGGATGCTGATGGTCACCCATAGGGTGAAGCAGCAAGGGGGGAAACTTCAGCCAGGAACAGAGAGAACAGTGAGAAGGCATGAAGGAAGATCAACCATCTCTTCCCCCCACCCACAGTAAAAGGACATTCTCACATATCAAATCATTCGAGGTCTCTTTTCCTGCACACCTGAGCAAGTTCTTCACAAAGCCTGGACATAATCACCCCATCCTTAAAGAGCTGAGATCTGCTCTCAGCTCTTCAGAATCACTCCAGCAATTACAGCTCATCACTTACGCATTTTGATTCATTGCTAGAAGTACTCTTCTTGACAAGTATTTGTCATCTGCAAACTGACTGAGGGCGTGCTCAATCCCCTCATCCAGATCACAGATAAAGATATTAAACAAGGCTTTAAAACAAGATATTAAAGGTCTTTAATCAGTGCTTCGGTTTCATTTTAATTCCAGCAATGATTACACCAAAATTAAGACATGCTTTTAGTGCAGAAACGCTTAATTAAATGATCCTGGACACGATGCAGCCAACAGCCAGTTGGTTGCTCAGCAAAGAGCAAGGCTGCTGTGCTCATCAGCTTGTTGGAGACACACCACCACAGCCCACATCCCTGCTGCTGGGATCCCAACATTCCATCTCAGAAACAGCAAAGCGGGAAGTGAAGCCACTCATGCTGGAGGAAATAAAAAGCCACATATGCTAAGGAATTTCATGAACTAGCTAATTAACCCAGAAATTAATGAATTGTAATTGTATTGGAGAACCAGCAAGGCAGGGTTTAAATGAAAAGTTAAGGAGAAAGTTCTTTTGACCAACTTTGGACCCAACAGTGTCCATCTCACCACCCTGGACACACCTGTAGCTGAGTCCAACCCTCAGCTGTTTCACACATTCATCTGTCAGAACACTCCAATGAAAGCAAGGACACTACTGCAGGGACGGACCATCCCGTAACCTGGAATGTTCATGGCCAAACTCAACTTCTTCAACATCTGGCCTGCAACACAAATCACTATCTACACCTCTGGTTCTTACAGAAACAGATCTACAGATACTTCTTTTCCCCAAAGACACCGAGCATTTCACGTATTAACAGTCTGTGCCCACAACAAGCACAGAGCACCTGAAGCAGCATCTGAAAATCAAATCAGGTTGTCTACAACATTTCCCTGCCGTACAAGCCGGCCTGGCCAGACTCTTTCCCTTCTAAGGGAAAGTCCCAACAGAATCCTCCAGTGGCAGCTGGAGGTCTTGTGTGTAATGCACAGTCAAACCAAGATAAGGAATCTGGTTTTCCCAAGATTGGAAAATGAATATAGAAATTAATAAAATATAAATTCTGGTTAGAATTCTAGAGCTTAACATTTAAAAACGAAGTTTTCACAGATCAGACTTGGCCTATGATCACAGAATGATATGGGGGTGGGAGGGACCTCCGAAGATCACCTGGTCCAACTCCCCTGCCAAAGCAGGTCCACCCAGAGCAGGTTGCACAGGAATGTCTCCAGAGATGGAGACTCCACCACCTCTCTGGGCAGCCTCTTCCAGGGCTCTGTCACCCTCAAAGTCAAGAAATTCCTCCTCATGTTTAGACTGAAATTCTTATGTTCCAGTTTGTGCCCATTCCCTCTTGTCCTGTCACTGGGCATCACTGAAAACAGACTGGCCCTTTCCTCCTGACAACTACCCTTTAAGTATTTCTAGGCATTGATCAGATCTCCCCTCAGTGTTCTCCAGACTTAAACAAGGCAAGTCCCTCAGCCTTTCCTCGTGAGAAAAACGCTCCAGGCCCCTCATCATCTTTGCAGCCCTCTGCTGTACCCCCTCCAGCAGTTCCCTGTCCTTCCTGAACCAGGGGGTATTACTTTAGCAACACAGAAAACCACTGACAAGGGATTTAAACACTATAATTTATTCGACACTGCAACTTAAAGACAGCCTATTTGAGACGTCTCTGGAATTCATCACCATACTGAATACAGCAAACATTACAGCTAGATAAAATTGCACATTTTTGAAAGCAATGAGACTATTTGCTTCTCCTAAAGTCCAAAAAAAAAAAATTTATAATCAACATTTCTTCAGCTACGTGTTTATCCAGCCCCTTCTGGGATTTAAAATACAGCATCTCCATTGAGTCAATCCTAGTGAGAGGGGTGGAAGGAAGTTTAGTGTGATGTGCACATTCCTACGTCAACGCCAGATTCTTTGTTAGGTTCTACTGGACTAGTCCCTCCTCTTTTAGTTTCACCTGTCTAAAGTCTTCCCTGACTTCTTCCAACAGGCTCGGCTTGAAAATGACATCCAGTGCCGTCATGGCCAAAGCTTTTGCTGTGCGCAGAGCGTAGAACTGAGCACCCTGTGACCCTGCAGAAAAAAAAACAAACAAGACAGACAAATTTCAGGTTAGATTACTAATAGTGGATACAAACCACAAGCTCAGCGCATAAACATATCCTATA
Organism: Thinocorus orbignyianus; assembly: GCA_013400375.1. Taxonomy (NCBI): domain Eukaryota; kingdom Metazoa; phylum Chordata; class Aves; order Ciconiiformes; family Thinocoridae; genus Thinocorus; species Thinocorus orbignyianus. The sequence continues at coordinate 557,298 of VXBW01003926.1, read as the reverse complement.
AAATAAAATCTTCAAGTTTTGATTGCAAGAACAGCTTCTTAAAAAAAAAGCAAACAAAAAAATGGACTTGCATGAACACAGCATGGCTATTTTCTGAATCCTCAAAGCAAATTTTCACATGGAAGCACTTGACTTTCTGCAACTGGTGTCAAGAGAAAAGAGCGGTCATATTTTCATTTTTAGAAAATGTAGAGTTTTATACCCTTATTTCTATTACAATTCCAGAGTACTGTGCTTTAGTTACTTTTATCTTTTGGCTACTGGTTAGAAACTCTCCTGAATGTGCTGCTAGGGATGATCCTTCTAATTTCTTCTGTCTGGATGGTACACTAAAGCAGGCTTTTAGTGCGAGGAATGGTCAACACTACATTTAATTTCAAACACAAACCCAGAAATTCTATCTTTCCATCTTTTTTCTGCAACTCTACAATTAACTAAATAAATTGCTTCAGGGTTCATATTCAGCTCACATCCCTCCCTGAAAGGAGGGTGTGGAGAGGCAGGGGCTGGTCTCTTCTCCCAGGTCACAGGGGATAGGACAAGAGGAAATGGCCTCAAATTGCACCAAGGGAGGTTCAGATTGGGATTAAGAAAAATTCTTACACGGAAAAGGTTACTAAGCCTTGGAATAGGCTGCCCAGGGCAGTGGTTGAGGCACCATCCCTGGAAGGATTTAAAAGCTGGGTTGACATAGTGTTTAGAGACATGGTTTAGTGATGGTTTTTTATCAGTTAGGTTGAGGGTTAGACTCGATGATCTTAAAGGTCTCTTCCAACCTCAACAATTCTACGATTCTATGTATTCACACGCAGCCACTTTCAGATCTAGTACTTACAATTTTATACATCTACTACACAGTAGCTCTGAGCACCACAGAAGCATGTGAAAGCTTTAATCCTCTCATTTTAAATATTTATAATTTCTAGACTTGCTGTAGTGAAGGGCAAGCAGCACGCATAACAGTTCTAAATACAAATATCTTAACTTCTTACTTCCACTCACCTGCAGCTTCTGTGTACTGCTCGGTGTGATTCAATGCATCAGAGCCAATATAAAAGTAAGGATGAAGCCCAGGGACTACAAATGTAACGTTTCCAAAGTCCGTGGAACCTAGAAGCAGCACAGAAATATTCTTAATGAACAAGTGTTGAGAAGTTTTGAATGCTGTAAGAAAATGTATGATAGGTATCTTCAGCCCATAACAGAGTATCCTTTGCCCCAAACACTAAAATAAATGTGTTTCTAACGAGTCATTATCCATTCAAATATGTCCCATCACCGAGATGTTTTCCCTAACCAGCCATCTTCAGATGCTGCTCTCAAGTGTGCTTAGAATCACAGAATTGTCCAGGTTGGAGGGGACCTTTAAGATCATCAAGTCCAACCACTAACCTAACCCTGATAAAAAACCATCACTAAACCACGTCCCTCAGCACCATGTCTACCCGTCTTCTAAATCCTTCCAGGGATGGTGCCTCAACTACTGCCCTGGGCAGTTCATCCCAAGGCTTAACAACCCTTTCCTTGTAAGAATTTTTCCTAATATGCCATCTGAACCTCCCTGGCACAACGTGAGGCCATTTCCTCTTGTCCCATCACCTGTGGCTTGGGAGAAGAGACCGATCCCCCTCAGCTACCCGCTCCTTTCAGGGAGTTCTATAGAGTGAGAAGGTCTCCCCTCAGCCTCCGTTTCTCCAGGCTCAACACCCCCAGCTCCCTCAGCCTCTCCTCATAAGACTTATAATCTGATAAATAATCATTTACTGGATTGCAAGGAAGATTTATCAGCATGGTCCTATTCCATTTACCATTATTTTTTAATCAAGCACCTCCCGACAGTAAGCTGTTCATTCAGGAACAATGAAAGTGGCAGTTTCGGGCAGTCCAGCTATTTTCCTACTACAGCCCTTAGAACCAGGCAGCACAGTTACCACTTTCTACATGTTTGCAAGTATCCAGCATTAGGTACGGGACTCCAAAGCAGGAACAATCTATCTTTAAACAAAACCTGACTGAAGACAACTATTTTTTTCCTTTGTTTTTCAATTCTGGAAACCTTAACAGCACAAACCCTCCTGAAATAACAAGATCTGAACTAAACTTCAGACAAATGCTAGTGCTCTGTAGGCAAAAAAGTTCTTGATAGCAACGTGGCAAAATTTAATGATGATTCTCTCATGTTGGACTAACACTTTCAGTATGTTAGCTACTGATGGGACCTATCCCCAAGTACTGCCTTGTCTATTTAATGACACCATCCAGGAGTAGTAGATCCTTCACGGTAAATCATCCAAGAGTCTGCAACTACTTGCAGAGTGCTTTCTTCCTCCTCCCCACCCGCAAGCAATGAACTTAGTTACTTGTTAAAAAGACATTTAGAGGCTGGAGAAATCAACGTGCCAGTTATTGTGAAATTTGGGCACCATTGTTTCATAGTGGGGAAAAACAGGGATGACCAACTAAGACCTCAATTAACTTTTTCCAGGCCAATCAGAGCTGTAAGGATTTTTTTCTTTAGCAATTGTATATAAAATGACAGTTCCAAAGATTCAGCACTATTTGTAACACATCAGGGAGCCTCCACACCACGATACTTTACGGAAACAAGACATTGCTAATGCCTTAAAACGTAGTGATGAAGTAACTGAAGAATACAGATTATAGTTATTGAAAGTGAGTCCCCAGAGACTACATTATGTGATCAAAGAGGACAAAACTAGCTTGCTATTTGCTCTGCCTACAGACAAACCGTTCTTATTTTCAGTAGTCTATGCTATCGATGCATTCTTTGGTTTGTCTGGAAAGACAAACCAGAAGTCTAGAAGTTCTGCCTACTCTAGACTGAAAGGGAAAATTCTAGACTTCTCTCATTAAATCCTAATACATGAGCTCCTGGAAAGACTGTGTTGGCCTTTTTCCCTCCTTTCACCCAGCAAATGCAGCATTAGTAATTCCAGCGCATCCCAGCTCTCAGGTATGGAATTCCACTTAAAATTACACACATATCCTATCTGCTACCAGTTTACAAGTTACTTTTGCTGAATAAAATAGATTTCAACTTGGCATTTTCTACTAAGGTGGAGAACCTATCACCATAATCCAGACAGCTTGTAATAAAAATATGACAGTCAAATCTTCCTCCAGTGGCATGTTTAAACATCAGGCATTCCACTTGTTTCCACACAAACATCTGGAACGATATCAAGTTTCCTTCTAGAAGCACCAAAAAAGTCCTCTCCCTCTATCATACCTAGCAAAATGTTTAAAAGGCACGTTTAAAATATCAAGTGTTCCGACAGTTTCCATACAATGCTTGAGATGGACAGATCAGGTTTCCTTCTAGAAGCATAACTAATCACACAGTTATCAATGCAATTTTACAGATTTGTCTTCAATAGAAAGGTAGTGGGAGCTCCCAACTCTCAAGAAACTATCCTGGAGCCTCTTCACGTCACTAAGCGTGTAACAGAAGCCAGTATTATAACAAACATGGAGGCAGAAGATTCCAGGAAGTGTTTATGTACAGCCCCAACCATACTGGCTCCTTCTTATGATTGTTTATTGGACGGGAAGCCAATAAACCCCATGAATGCTAAAAAGAGCAGGGTGCCCACAAGCGTGGATGCCTCAACCAAAGGCAGACCAAACTAAGCCATCTGCTGTGGGAGGTGATCACCAGCCTGTAGCAGTGGAGAAAGAAGTCAGAGGAGCTGGTCCAAGCTAACTGGGGGATTTACATTATTCTAGCTGTGTGCCAAGGGGGTGCAGTGTGCACAAGGCACACACAAACCAGTGTGAGTCGATGCACTAAAGGAATTCTTCATAACCCTTAGCTGCCTGGAGAGATACCTGTAAGCAGAGCGATACTAATACCCATGCAGAGGTGGCAGCGAGTACACTCATCTGTTAACGACTTTTCTGCTGCACAGACATGGAGAAGCAACTGAGCTATCTTCCTTCCCTTTCAACAGAAGAAACTGATATCCTAAAAGAAAACATTGAAAACCGTATGAAAACTAAACAGAAATAGAGGTCTTGAAAAAGATGAGACAAAACACTCCACCCCTCCCAGAAAGGGCAGCACACAAAATTCCACTACATCTCTGGAAACTCTGCTTTGTCATCACTCCTGAATCCCCACTGCAAAAAAATTCAGAGAAGCAGCTGTGGAAAGAAAATTCAGTGAAGCCTATTGCAGTGTGTAATGGTAATAGAATTGCTCAAGCACATTTTGAAATCTGACAGGCAATTTAAGGACAGGACAGACATACAGTGTTTCATTTTAAGCAAGAGTTAAATTTTTTACCATTTAGCCACCATGTAACTTACATAGCACTAATAGAATTAGATGTCTGTACTAAATTGATTCAGAGCCCTCTGAATAAGCATGATCACCAGTATTCATGATCTTTACCCTTAATACAATGGTTTGAGGGAAGAAACACAAAGCTCCAGAAAAGTTTCACTGTCATACACATTCTAAATTAAGATTCCTCAGCACCCTTGTTGGGCTAAATGAGCAATGTAGTAAGTCTTATTTGTATGACACTGAACAAAAAGGAATCTGCCTTTAGCTATAATTTGTTTTTAAACCCAAGACAATGAACCAATCGGAGAAAAATATGCTTCTGTTGCATTAATCTGGAGGGGAAGTACAAAATAAGAGAAAACCAGAACACAATTGGTTTAGTTCATTCTAAACTTAAAAATCTCTTTATCTCTTCCTCTCCTCCCTTTTGCAGGGGGAAGAAGGGAAGGGCCATCTGTCTTTCTGGTTTTGGCCAATTTGGCCTAAACCCCAACAGATATGCTGTCTCCCACACACAAATGAAAGTCTGGAGAACTCTACCACCAAATACTGAGATCTCAACTTTTCAAAGATAATCTGCATTTAACAGAGAAGATTAGTACTACAATCAAACTAATTGGAATAACAATTTTTTACTGAAAATGATCTTCTAACCAAAGAGAAAAACCTTTCACATGAGTGCAGTAAAAATATCTATATATACAGTTACAATCAGTAACAAAGGCTATGAAATATCATCAGCAATTACGAGCCTTGAACAGAGCTCCTGTAGAAAGATTCAGGTGAAAAACCTCCACCTGCTAAGGGTAATCAGAAGCCCGCCTGGGTATTCAAGAATTCATATTCCTATTTTTATAGCCCTGAGAAGCAAGAAAGTGAAATAGTCTGAGGCAGAGTCAATACCCAGAAGCGAACACCTACTGGAATGGTACCCTTTGGAAAACTGATCTGTTGAACTTGTGAACTAAAATTAGAGGCACAGTATTGCCTGTTAATTGAACGAAGTTTAAATTAGGGTTACTGAGATGCTTCAACTTCCACTTAATCTCTTCAAAAACTCCCTCTTGAATATTAGTTAGATGCTAGTACATTTGTTTATAATAATGCAAGTTTGGATAATATTGTTAAGCAAGATTCATAGAAAACTAAATATCATCTTCATTCATAGCATAAACCAGGATTCTGCAATTCAAAACAAGAGAATGAGCTGCAATTCATTCCACGTCTTCACGTTGTAAGATAATTCTTATCTTTCCGTTCTCCCCTCCAACCACACTGTTTCTTACTTGAAATATTTTCAGAAATATTGTTAGAAAACGATTACTGCTTTCTATACCTGTTGGGAAAATTTCTCAGCTTGCAGAACAAATACAGAAACACAGGCCAGAAGTACAATCCTTTTACAAAGCTCCAAGTTTTCTGATTTGGCTTTTCTTCTTCTGACCAAACTATGTTCAACCTACCCCTACCTCCTTATTTTATACACTCAAAAGTTGATCAATTTAAGAGTAAGTCATAACAAAAAACCCAAAACACATTGAGTTACCTGACAAAGCATTCAAGATAGAATCTTCTGATATAAACTCTATTCCAAGCTTCTTTCCATTCTCCTTGTAAGCTTTCTGTAGGCTCTTATTTGGAAGCACATTGTAATAATCGTTTTCACCACCTTTTATTTCCACCTAGACAAAAACATCCAGAAGATTAGATATTTTTCACCAACCTAAACCAGTTTAACATGAGCAATTTAAAGCCCAGAAAATTAACATGTCCGTAGCTTCAAGCCTGTGTCAAAACAAACATAATTGCTAGGCTTCTTTCCAAAATACTGTGTTCTGCCAAATATTAACCTTCATCTAAACACAGCTGGTGTTCTGTCAAGCTTGCACTAAATCAAATGTCAAATCCCACAGCATCTCCAAAATAGTAAGCAAGCATTTCCAGTAACAGCTTCTAATGATTTTCACTGCAGGCATTATTAAACTACATAGAAATCAAATCAGTCTTTCACCAAATTCTATTCTACTATTTTTGCTTAGAACACTTCCAATAACTACATCCCCGTTCATGAAATGGCTTCATACAGGGAAGAAATCTGAAAACAAATAAAAAACATACCAACGTCAAGTTTCAAGAGAGATCTTAACTTTCATCCTATACAAACTACACTTTCTGAAATCCTTTTCTAGTTAGAATAGATGGACTGTACTAAGAAAACTCCACCTAATGCCTCAAATAGACCTTAAAACTCAACAGTTCACATTCACAGACACTATATCTATTTGGTCTGATGAACACAGAAATTCTTTTCACGGCTGTACTAGCCACAGACCTGTAGCTACAGAGCAGGTAGAACCACGTATCTTAGCAATACATCACAATTTAATGACATTGCTGGAACCAGCTACAGGAGAGACAATTCCATTTACTAAAAGAAAAAAATTTAAAAGAACATTAACTGAAAAATCACTTGTTTTTTTTCACATTAGGTTGCTACACAAGCCTGCTGTTTAATGGGACATAGGAAACAGTTCACCAAAAAAGAACTAAACATCCTATCCATCCTGAAGGACCAGGAGGAGGATTTTAGAAATTAAGGACTGGTCAGACTGTTCTACCCTCAAGCTTCTGGGGAGATTGTTGAGCAAATAAATCCTCTTAAGACCCATGTCCAAGCACACAAATCACAAGGTAACTGTCACTATCCAGTACAGATTCATGGAAGAGCAGATGGTGCATGACCAAGTTTAGCTTTTCACGATGACAGGTCTGGCTCAGTGGGCAGAGAAGACATTCAGACTCAAAGTATTACTATCTGCGGCACAAAACCCCAAATTGCTGCCTGTTACTTCTAGCATTCATCTGCAATCAATACTCATGCCATGACCGGTTAAATGTCTTTATTATTGATGCAGACAATTGCTGAGACCACTGCATCTTGAACTCAAGACTAGAGCAAGGCCAGGGGGAGGCCATCAAGATGATTAGGGTGCCAGAGAACATGACATACAAGGAAAGCCTGAAAGAACTTGGTTTGTTGAGCCTTCAGAGAAGGTGGCGAAGCTGCCTACAGCTGCCAGATGGGGAGGGTAGAGAGAAGGCAGAAGCAGACTTCCTGGAGATGCCCAGTGCTATGAGAGGCAACAAAGGAAATCCCTATTAGAAATAACAGAATCACAGAAGTTGGCTGAAGCTGAAAAGCATCTCTGGAGGACATCTTCAACTCCCCTGCCCAAGCAGGGTCACCTAGAGCTGGCTGCCCAGAACCATATAAGGCAGCTTTTGAGTACCTCCAAGGATGGAAACACCACAATCTCCCTAGGTAACTTGTTCTATTGCTCAGCCACCACAGTACACACACATCAGGAAAAAACTGTTCACCATGAGGTGGTTAGAACACTGCTTAGGTTGTAGAATTTCATCCCTGGAGATTCTCAGAAGTCCATATCACACCGGGCAATCCAGTCTAACGGGTCCTGCTCTGAACAGAGGGTTAGAGCAGATGATTCCTGGAGGTCTCTCCCAATCTGGGTTAATTCTATGATTCTATGGCATTCTATTTATAAAACAAATCTTTCTTTCATTACACAAAGTGACACAATAACAAACAGTATCAACATTTTGATTTCTTTCAGCTAAACACCATGCAGACAAACACTATAAGCCTCAATTTCCTATTCTGGCCCACCTTGTCTCCAGCATAATAGAAACACATTCTTACTTTGCATCCTGTGGCCAGTGCTGCAGATTTGAAGCAGTTCTCAACCTTCTCTGTCAGAACAGAAAGATCTCTCATCGAAGGGGCGCGCAAGTAGAACTCTAGTTCAGTGTAAGAAGGAATGATGTTAGGTTTCACACCACCATTTTTTATTACACCTGCAAAAAGAGAAAATCATGTTAACCAGCATGAAGTATCATTGTTTGATCTTCAGACCTGTCATGAAACTCCTTGCTCAAGAACCAAATACATAAACCCATCAAAACATCAACTGAGCATGAAACACAAAGAATGTCAAAGACACAGTATGGTGGACAAAGTTTCTTCATCACATCAGATTAAGTGGATTGTGTACATGTTTTTTAGCATGATTTTATTGCATTCTTTGGCTGTTATAAACCTAAAGACAAGCCAAACTAGCATTTGCAACTAATCCCCTGAAATTCAATGCATTACAGTCATAAAGAAATTTAGGCTGTATAATACATATATACAGTTTTTATTCAAGAGTGAAGTTTGAGTTGGAAGTGTTCCCTCAAGGAAATGTGTGACAACTACGGAGTTTTCAATTGTAGCATCAGAGGCATTACCATGACAGAGCACAACATTTCAACAAAAAAATGTAGACCTTAATCCTACAGTAGATTTCAATGCATTAATAGCTCATTGCTTTCAACAGGCTGCTTGTTTCCCTGGCCTCCTATCCCCAATTTACATATGAGGAATAAGATTTGTTTTCTGTAGAACTTGAGAAATTATCTACCTTAAGTGGAAATACTGCACAAAGTCTGCACTGAAGCCTGAAAAGATAGCAGTATCTGGATGCAAACAGGCAACATATCTTTAGTTTTTGGTGCATATTAAGACTATGAACTCCCCTCTGAAGCAAAACCTTTCCAGACTTGAATAAGTCAAAATAAAGAGAGTGCTGAATTAAACCACCATCAGTACTAGTCCGTAACAAAAGGAACAGCTCAGGTAAGAGACACAAATCACAGAAAAGGAATCAGCAAGTAACTAACCACGCAAATTTGCACGACACATCGTAACACCTTTGCTCAAAACAAGTAGCTTAATGAGCTTTGATTTGTCTTCCAACACACTTGTAAATGGAACTTGATGAGTCCAAAAGTATGTCTAAGTTTAAGTTTCAAAGCAACTGTAATATGGCCTGGATAGCAGATTTAACTTAAAAGCAGGCTGCCTGCACACTACCTGCACCTAGTTTGCCCTGCTTCTAAACTGAACTTTTTTACAGCCTGTTTGATACATTTCCTTAAACAGGAAAAAACCAAAACAAACCACATTCCTATTTTTTAAGCAGGCAACACTTACTCCACTCATAAGCAGGGAAGAAACTTATCAAATATCAGACAAACTTAAACCAACATTGTTCAAATACAAAAAACATTGCTTAGAAACTCTAGATTTTAAGTAATGGAAACTATTTCAGTTTTGTTAGTAGGTTAACATCAAGATTTTTAGGATTGTTAAGCCAGATATAGCTGTTACTCCAAGCCTGTGACACAAGACCTCCAACACACTGTTGTAAAGAAAGCATTCCTAAAAGCTAATCTCATTCTGGCTGCTTATACTTTCCCAAAGGTATTTTAAATATTTCCAGTTTGAAAACCAGGTTTATGACAGCAGTTGTATCAACACAGTAATTAAATTTTGCTGTGGTCTGGGAAGCGTTACCTCTAGGAGGCCTGTTTAGGTACTTACGTTTTTCTTATATTACCCACATAGCCTTTAGAATTTACCAAAAAAGTAATATTTAAGGGTTTAGGCTTTGATCCAACAGAAGGCTGAGACACCTCCAATCTTAAACCTGCACAGCATGAGTTTTGGACACCAAAACTGATAATTAACTGCCTTGTTTCCTACAGAGCAACATGACAGATAGCCAAGGCTATGCCCGCTGTCTGAAATTCATTTGGGTATCTACATCATCTACAGGCACAAGGGTTAGAGCTTCAGTCTCCATCCAGATACCCCGGAGAGAAATACACACATATATTGTACAGCAAAAGCAGCCAAGACATAGAATAATCATTAGCTCAGAACTTCTGGAAGTGTTCTTAACAAGTTTTCCAAGTAAACAGTTCTGTGTTCCTAAGTTCTGCGGAAATGGCAAAAATTCTTAACTTGGAAAAAGTTCTGTTGGGTGTAATACAGGAACCCTGAGTTTATAGCTAAAGGGCAACTTCCATCTCAACTTCTGAACCTTTCTCACTGTACAAAAAGAGAAATACGCGATGTTGAGGAGTGCAAGTCAAACTTAATGGTTAACATGTCTTACTGCAAAATGACCTTTCTACTTCAAGGTCTACTAGATATTAAATATTAGGATCCAATACCCATCTAGCTGGTTAGGTTATGAACCACAACTACAGGCTTCTGCCATTGCTTTTTTTTTTTTTTTTGTCCTTCAGCAAATAAACTTCAGTCACTCTAGACCACTGCACCTTACATTAAATGTCAATTTAAATGCCATCTAATTAATGGAACGTCTACTACAAAAATGATGCAGTAAGAAATACTTCATTTTTCAGAAGCATTTAATCTTATACCTTTGCAAAAACACATATGTTAACTTTAAGGAATTCAAGGCCATGTACCAAAATAAACCCAGCTATTTTTTTTTTTTTTTTTTTTTTTTTTTCCCCTTTCTGAACTGTAACCTTAAGTGCAAAGACTTAATTTGCCCAGCTTTTACCTAGGTACTAGTGTCCTCTCTCAAGTCTGACCCATAAGCCTATTTTCAGAAGTTAGTTCTGGACACTGACATGATTTTAAAGATTATACACAAACTATTTAAATATGATGGTGCTATTTCATAATATTTGAAGTGACTATACTAATTTAGTGCAATAATGCAGCATTTTAAGTTGTGGGATTTTGGAAGTTAGTATTTCAACAGCCTAAACTCTTACTTGCTGTACATGAGATTTAATGAAGATCTCACCATGAACTCTCCAGGTCGGTTTCATTTGCTGTCTTAAAACAGACAGATTGTTGTATGCAAGAACAGCAGCATCTAATGCATTAACTCCTTCCCAAGGATAAGCAGCAGCATGAGAAGCTTTTCCATAGTATTTCACAGTCACACTAGGAAATAAAAGGCATTGCTTATTTGTTTCTCATTCACTGAAAAAACCTCTAAAATAAAAAGTTCCTTTTGTTCACACAAATATTTGTTCTTTTTGTGCAGAACACTAAACAATTTACCTGGCACTACACTGCTGCAAAGCTGAACTACTTTTGAGTGCAGGAAGATGCTGAAAGATTTCTAGAAAACCAATGAAATGAAACAACATCATGACTGTCAGACAAAAAAACTACCAGTAACATATCACTATGCAGCCTTTTCCTGAGAAGCACAGGCTTCACATACTGATTTAAATGTCTCCAACACTTTTTTTTATACCTCCTGACTGTTCTGAGACTTAATGTTACTAACATTCTACTCAAACAGAAGACAACAAACCCTTTTCTCTGATTCAAAACTGATTGTCCTAATTCTTGTCAATCTTCAATAAAATGCATTACATTTTTTTACCAATACTAGAGATTTTTAACTAGATCTGTTTGTATTCAATATCCAGTCCTTTAAATTAGAAATCTCCATCCTTGAGCGCAAAGAGCTTGCCCAACACACACAAGCTGTCACTTACCCAGCTAGGACAAGACTCACTTGCTTGTCCCTCTGTCCTACACAGATGCCAGCTTTGTCACTTGTCCTGAACTGACCCCTCACACTCTGAACCAAGCCACGGCTGTAAGTTAATACCAGAACTTGAATACTGGAGAGCAAAGAGGGACACAATGAAGCAGACTGTTGCAGCACAAAATGCCTCCTGCTACTGCCTGCAATCCAAATTATCTATGCCCTTTTTCATTCTCCAAGACAGCCACACATCCCATTCTGCAAAGTGTGAGTTTTATTTAAAATGAATTATCATTATGAAATCAAGCTAAAAAAACCTTACCCATTAACATCCCAAGCATTAGATTAAAACCCCTGAAACCAACTCACAAAGGCAGCAGGACAGATCCCTGGATATTCTCAAAAAAAAAAAATAATGGAGAGGAGGCAGTGTAAAGCAGAAAGTCATGTTGTGATCTTTCCTCCCCCTGCCCAAGAAACATGTGCTTCTTATTAAGCAAATGCTGTTTCTCGTATTTCTATTGCTACATAAATGTCACATACTCTCAGAAGAAACTCAGCAGGCTTTGGTGAATAACAAAACTCTAAGCCAGTTTAAGAATATTAGCAGAAGAATGGGGGTCCTCTTTGACCAACCATATATAGGCTGATTAGATGAAAGATAAGTGAATAAGAATCAGCAAAATTTTGGCATGTATTCACCAGTTGTCTCAGTATGTTAATTTCCCCTCAAGCACAAGTCAGCTTCAAAGTTTGCAGATACAGTAATACTAGCAGTTTTGTGATGGCCAGTCCTTCAATTCCTTGCAAACAACCAAAAGATAAATTACAAATCATTAAAACAGTCTGTACCTTTGGAATCTCATGATTACATAAATCATGAGATAAGCTGAATATTTCAAGCTTTTGGAAGTATTAAAACTGCTTTGGCTTAGTACTTCAATTCTGTGCCTCCTCCACACTCAAGGTTTAAAGGCTATTGAGGACTTTATCCTGCAGCAGACCATCATCTCTGAAGGAAGATTTCCAGATCTTGCTGCATCCAACTCAAAAGGCTATTGCAAAAGTTGAAATATACAGAAAGACAAAACTACCAATGAAAACTCCACCTTCGAGATTACCAATATAATCATAACATACAGCAACCAAAAGCCAAGCCGAGGTAAATCTTGAAAGATGTAACAATAACCAGTTAAGACACTTTAGAAATGCAATGACAAAATACAGCAGAGGGCTAGCCAGGGAAAGAAGACCAGGTGTTGCCAACTTTCTCAGTTTCTACTGTAAAATTCAGTAACAAAAGGAAATTATCCACCAGGAACAGCACTGGCAAAAGCAAAATGGCCAGTAGAATCAAGCATGTAGGTGCTGGAAGGTAGCACAATCAAGACAAAAACAGCAATCAGTACAAGATGTCGGAAACGGCTGGAAGACAGCCGAACATAATACTTGGAAAAAAGTGTTGCAATGGAGGGAGGTTACTAGTGGAGTCTCTACAAGGTAAGACCTTGGGATAAAGAATCGTTAGAAACTGTGGCATAAAATGTAAAAGCAAAACATTCTCATAGACTACTGCTGGGACACTTTATAGTACCAAAGGGAGAACAGCATGGTCTGGCAGACTGGCAGAGCAAGCAACTCAAAAATATTTTAAAAATCATGTACTTACAGACTAAGCATTTATCTAAGAGTTGATAGTTTGAAAGCGACTGAGGAGGAAGCCCCAAACAGTCCAGCTGTGTCCAAAATGATAAACAGACACTACGGTCCCAGCATCAGTTGAGTAAAATCTAAAGAAATTTCACCTCACGTACTGTGAACAATTCTGGTTATGCACATCCATGAAGCAGTACTTCAAGACAAGTTACGTCACTCCAAGTACAAATCAACAAGTATTGACACCGAACAGCAGGGCTAATCAAAAGAAGATAAGGATAATTTCTGAAGTTATATGGCTAGCTGGCAATAAAAAAAAGCCAAGTGAAGGTGTGACTGCTGTCTGTTCTTACATCGAGAGTAAACATGAAGGAAAGACAAGAAATATTTTGAGTCAAATAAAAAGTTGATGTGAGAGTTAATAGATATAAAATGGCCATGGTTAAATTTAGGCTGGACATTAGTAAGGATCCAAATAGCACTCCAGCTCAGCTTGCCACCTCTTTCAAAAGTGGAAGACAAAACCCGAAACACTTCCAAAAGTGATTAAAATGAGTACAAAGAACTACCTGATCTAGTGCCCAGGAAGGCAAGGAACTATGATTCATGAGATGCCCTACAGGTGCACATTCTAAAACTTTTAAAAATGATTTCAAATATATATTAGATGATCACTTGCATATATACAAAGAAACACCTAGAAACATTGCTAGAAAGAATGGATCTGGGGGACATGCAAGATTATATCAGAGCAGTCAGGGATCCTGAATGCTGAACCTCGTAAGAGCAGCTCAGAATATCCATAACAGTGACCTGGCTCCTTATCCTACCACAGATACTTCATCTGAAGAGCACCTGAAAGGTCCCTGGCCCTAAATTCAGCCCCTTCCCACGCAGCTCCCCTGCTCCAGGAGGGAAGAGAAGGCGAATAACAACAAGGCCAACCCCTTCCACCGCTCACTCACTCGTGTTCTGCCACATCGGGCAGGTAAGCCGCGTTTTCTTGCGAGGGGTGCGCCATAAAAACCACATCCAAGCCCTCAAACGCTCCGGCGTTGATCAGGTCTATTTTACCCCCTCCTTGCTCCTCCGCCGGCGTCCCCAGCACCGTGATCTACAAGGCAAACACAGCAGAGTCAGGGGCCGGCCGGGGGACCCACGGAGGGGCCTGGGCCACAGGGAGGGCTCTCACCTGGACGGCGAAGGGGGCGGGTTGCGGCAGGCTCTCCAGGGCGGCCTTCAGCCCCAGGGCGGCGCCGGCTCCCACCTCGGCGATGAGGTTGTGCCCGCAAGCGTGGCCGATGCCGGGCAAAGCGTCGTACTCACAGAGGAAGGCGATCCGGAGGGGGCCCGGGCCCGGGCCCTGAGGGGATGCCGGGCCCCACTCGGCGCGGAAGGCCGTGCCCAGCTTGTAGCGCGGCTGCACGGCCCAGGCGGCGCCCGGCAGCTCGGCGCTGGAGAAAAAACGGGTCATGGCGTCGTGGGCCTGGTGCTCCTCATAGGCCAGCTCGGGTCGGCTCCAGATCTGCCGGCTCAGCTCGCCCAGCCGCACGGCGTTCATCTCCACGCTCTCGCAAGCCCGCTGCTTCAGCGTCTCCAGCGCCGGCAGCGCGGAG
>VXBW01003926.1:524689-542307 GCA_013400375.1 Thinocorus orbignyianus | reverse complement strand
CCGCCCTGAGGCGGGTCCTGTGGCTTCATGAGGGAGCGGCCCGGCGGCACCTGGAGCAACCGCCCGCCTGCACCTGACCGCCGGTGTGTGAGTCCGGCGGCGCCGCCGCCTCCTTTTATAACCTCCTTGGCCCCCGGGCATGATGGGAAATGTAGTTCCTCCCCAATGCAGAGCCTGCAGGCGGCGCCCGGGTGGAACTGCACATCCCAGCGTGCCCCGCGCCCTGCCGGCGGGCGGCCTGGGAGCGCTCCCGCTCGTCCCCTGAGGTAAACGGGAGTACGGTCTGAGCGGCGGCGCGTCAGCAGTAGTCGCAGTGTTTTGGTACTAAAACAAGCTAATTTCAGCTCCTAGAATCACAGAATGGAGTTGGAAGGGACCTCAAAGATCATCCAGTTCCAACCCCCCTGCCATGGGCAGGGACACCTCCCACCAGACCAGGTTGCTCCAAGCCCCATCCAGCCTGGCCTTGAACCCCTCCAAAGATGGGGCAGCCACAGCTTCTCTGGGCAACCTGTTCCAGTGCCTCACCACCCTCACAGCAAAGAATTTCTTTTGTTTGTGAGGAAGAACTATTGGATATTTACCCCAGAGATGGGATGGTACTGGTCAAATCAAGCAACAATTTTCTTGCTCCTTGTTTTAGAAAGTTTCAGTTCACAGTTACTACACTATCATGGATTTTTTTCTCCTATTTTAGAGGCAGACACTGACAGAACCACAGTCAGGCCCCAGCAATTTTAGTCCCTTGGAAGACAATAGTACTTTGCAGCTCTTGCAGACAGTTATTTTCAATCCGTTGACTCTTTAAAGCATCACAGCTGTTTGTTCACAGACAGTCTCTTTTTTGTGGGTTAAACAGACAGAAGATGACCACTCAGCTCAAACAATTCAATATTCAATTTCCTATCGTATTTAATTCCAATTTACATATAGATGGAGATTTTTGTCTTATAAAAATATGTGAAAGCCTCTAGCTTGTTTCATATGACTATACTATTTTACAGATAGACAGCAAAATTGTGACGAAATAGTGGTCTTTCAGCATTTTATGCCTGTTTGAAAATTCACTGAATGTCACCAGTGGGATGAAAACATTTATATTCAGTCTTTTCATTTTCTATAGGTTGTGCCTTGGGTTATGATTATGAGAATATTGTATTGTAGTAAATATAAATTAGAAGTCTACAAAATGCAAAACATATACCGCAAATGTGTTTTCTTCTGGTCATAATATTTTTAGACATAAAAAAGAATGCATTTTTTAAAAACAAGGTTGAAAATATTATGCTGATGTTTTGTTTGTGCTAAACAAATTATAATGCAAGTATCAGACTGTTAAAAATACTGCATAGAGGAAATGGAATCCAGACAACATCATCACGCTTTGGGAAAAGCAAGAATTGCTCATATATATTTATTTGTAGGTAAGCAAACCCAAAGTTTGCAGCTGCTAATTCAATTCATATTCCTGGAATCAAGCTGTAAACAAATGCTTGTATTTTTGTTGGAGAGGGTGGGTGAGGTTCGGTAGCTTTCCATTGGTCTAAAAGCAGGGCCATGTGCTGTGGCCATAAAAAACTTGATGATCGAATTTACCACATCCCCCATGAGCAACGTCAGGCATTTAGGTTGAAACCCAGATCAGACTGAACTCGGTGAAAGTTCCACTGTTCAATTCAGGGTGGCCTGGATTTCGAGCCAAAATCCAAAGCTTTTAAAACAATAGCACAAGCGAGTATTAACAACAAAAGCAGGCTGTTGCGGCGTGTGTAGGAGCTATACACGCACTTGCCTAAAACAACATTCCAGTCTGGTTTACAAACTGCTTTATATTAGGAAGTGTGTAGCAAGACCTACAATGCTATGAAAGTGCATTGTGTGTTTAAAAAGCAAGTGTGATAAAGGCTCCTTTGCTCAGATCAGAATATCAATATCACCACGGAGCAGAAGAATTTTAAAGACCTCAAAGAAATGGCTTAAGTCACTGAAGCACGTTGTCTTATTATAACCATTAACGGATCAAGGATGCCCTTACATCTTATACATTTCTTATCAGGGGAAAAGCCATGCAGGGTAAGTGGATGCAGAAAAGCAAAGCCTTCTCCCTACAGACGTATCGTTCCCACTACTTAAGAGTTAATCACAGTGTGGTCAAAATTCTGCTGTCCAGAGCAGACTGAATCAGAAAATCTGAGCTTAATGTTCCCCTCAGATTTGGTTACATGGTGTACAAAACTTGGGATTAAAGTGGAAATTCCTCACGCAGCATGTTTATTCCTCAGAACCTTTTTCATCTCCCTTCCCCAGTCACCTGTGCTAACTTAGTGGTTGAGACCTCCCTGTTTGTCCAGATACTGTGAACCTGTACCCAAAAGGGCAAGGCAGAAGCTGTGCTTAGAGCTCAGATACAAGCACTGAGAAGGCAGCTGTGGCTATTTGAGACGCCACTGCCCCTGTCTCCTTGTACCTGCCAGAGATGCCCACCCCAGCTCTGGTGGCAGAATGAGACACAAGTGTCTCTGAGCTGTCTCAGGGCAAAGTCCAAGAGCTTAATTCCAGCTGCCCTCACCCCTCCTTGGGCATTTTATGTTTTAAACACTGGACTTTATCCTGAAGCAGCTTAGAATATTCTGTGTTTTCAGTCTGCTGACTCCCTTGTGTGGGTGGTATCCTCTGGGAGAGAGGCAGTGATATTTTAAACCAACACAGTTATTTTCCGCAACAATTTGCTTCCGTGCCCCATCAGCCACAGAGGTTGGTAAAAACTTTGCTGTTTTTATGCTGGTTTAACAAAACAGCATGCTTGTGTCTGCTGCAGGTTGTTGTTTGCACTCTGAAGGCTGCAAGAACGCAGCCAAGACTTTGTTGTGTTCTGTATTTTTGCTGATCTGGGGCACGATTTTGTTTGACAAGAAACATTTCTTAACTGGAGGAAAATGTCAAAAATTGCCTGAGCCAAGTGTCGCCAATTAGGGCAGGGAGATCTTTAAAGGACAGGGTGGATGAACTCCCATTTCTTTCTTTGGTTTGGCTCTCTAAGGGTTACATAAAACTTCCCAGCTGTTACGGGGCTCCTTAAAGTTTGCACAGCAGAACGTAAACAGGGAATTAAATGTCTGGTGTTACTGATACCCAATACTCTTAACACACAGCACTTACTCACTGCTTGCTCTCTCTTCTACGTTCAAACTTCTTTAGCTTTGTAACAGCAAGGAAAGTGTCATACATGGTAGATACTACCTGGGAGAAAAATGCCTTGAACTCCTCCCACTCCAATAGAAAATGATGTCTCAGCTATACCTGCTTCTTCCTTACACTGTTAAATTTACAGATCTGTTTTAATTGTTTAACTGTTTAACAGTTTTTAATACGGTGAGGTATTTCACGTGGTACTATAGGTCAAATGTTACATTTGTATGACCTCCGTAGTAGCAGCATGGTAATGCTATGCCAGCTTCACAAGATTTGGGATGAAAACAGCCTGATCGCAGATGTCCTGCCTGTCAAGACACTTGATGCTAAACCAGCGCCATTACTGACACCATGAGCTGTTATTTGTTATATTTGGAGCTTTATTATTGAATTGTGTCTTCAGTGTCTAGTTCCTTTCTCCCTCTAAAAAGCAGATTTTGCTTATTTAAAGTCAGCTAAATTCTATTTGTTTCATAGTGTGACTTAAAAACAGGGCAGAGGGGAAGAAAAAATGTGATCATAGGATGTAAATCTTAAATCTTGCTGCCAAATCCTATGGGAATGAGCTACCTCGTTCCCAGGAAGGACAGGAGGCAGCACATCAGCAGTCACTGCTGGCTTTTCCTGTTGTACATTCGCCGGGTGACTCACACACCACTTGTGCTGTGGACAGCACAGAAAACAACCGCATGGAAAACAGGCAGGAATATAACGGTAAGAAACTGCAGGCACTTTGCTCATCAGCATTAACTTCCCCTCCCAATTATCTGCAAAAGAGACAATTAAGTCATCTCTGGATTCATGAGACCAAGTGTTTTCCCTGTTAAATCTTCATATAGTTAAAGAGAAAGCAAACCACTGCTATACAAACCTCCACACATTTAATTGCTGCACTCCTCTGTCAATCTTAAAAATAGCTGGTAATATTTTTAATATTTATGACAGTGCAAACGTATGTAAAAATGAAATGTAGCCCGTGCTGAGCCTTTCAAAGTAATGAAAAAAGTCTGATCTTTCCTCATGTTAAAATACCCCTTTACTACCATATATGCCACCAGTTATTTACAGTGACATCTTCTGTTGGTAGGAATATAGTTTAACTCTGCTATTGATTCAAACAGAACCACAGTCAGGCCTCAGCAATTTTAGTCCCTTGGAGGAAAATAGTATTTTGCAGCTCTTACAGATGCTTATTTTTAATCTGTTGACTCTTTAAAGCATCACAGCTGTTTGTTCACAGACAGTCTCTTTTTTGTGGGTTAAACAGACAGAAGATGACCACTCAGCTCAAACAATTCAATATTCAATTTTCTATTGTATTTAACTCCAATTTACATATAGATGGAGACTTTTGTCTCATAAAAATATGTGCTTGTTTCATACAAGTATACTATTTCACAGATAGACAGCAAAATTGTGATATGTTTACATTCCACCAAAATCTTAAATGGATTACTTCTTTAAAGCATCACAAATTACTATTAAGTGCTTTGTTGTGGATTTAGTGGTACTGAGGAGCTATTGAGACAGCAAACCAGCAGCTTACTGTGTCTAATTACAAATCTCTTTATGCCCAAAGCTTTTTTGTTATATTTTTTTTTTTAAATCTGAAGTATGATACATTGCATAATCATAAATACGCTCCTATTAAGTGTTGACATTTTCTATAATACCTTAGGAAATCACATTGAAAAGAGTCATTATTTTTGCTCCTGTTACTGAACAGATTTGTACCAATCATGCAAATACAACCACAAGAAGCCTTGTGGGTGTTCATTAATAACACTTATTTGCTTAGGGTATTCATTTCAAAATAAATATTTGCAAACCCTTGCTTCATCTATTCACAGTGGGAGTATGCAAAGCAGTAACATGCTGGTAATAGGTATTATGGCACACAATGAATTTTTTTTTTTAGTCTGTATTTAATTGATGTGATATCACAAACTGAAATAAACACTTACAGAGTATATTTGCACTCACCACATACACTCCTGGGCTTCCTGCTGGCAAGAAGATGTTTACAGGTATAGAGAATTTGTAGAGTTGTTCAAGTTTATATCAGGTTTAATGAGCTCCTGTGGTGAGCGCTCTCAGTATACACAAACTGCTAGGTAAAGAAAAACGGTATTAAAAATATATGTTAAGCTACAGGNGTGTCAGAGCCCTGGCAGAGGCTGCCCAGGGAGGGTGTGGAGTCCCCTTCTCTGGAGACCTTCAAGCCCCACCTGGATGCATCCCTGAGTGCTGTGCTCTGGGCAACCCTGCTTTGGGAGGGGAGTTGGGCTGGATGATCTCTAGAGGTCCCTTCCCACTCTGACAATTCCACGATACCACAGGGAATCCGGAAACTTCTAAGTGTCAACGCACGGCACAAGGTGACCTACTTTGGAATAAATAAATAAAAAATTAATAAAAAAAACCAGAGAGGCTCAATTTGCTCTGGCAGGGAGCTGGTCCTGGGAAGCCATGGTGCCTGAGGAGCGCCGGGGACGGACAATGGGGTGTCTGGAAGCTGCCAGCAGCCCTCACAGCCCCGGCAGCATTAGTATGTGCTGCCTGTTCTGCAGCCTACTCAATATGTGCCAGTAATATTAATCTGGTTTCCCCAGCAGCAGGTGCCTCTATCGTAAGGCTCCCTGGCGTGATTACTTGGCATTCCCAGGAGTATAGAACACAACAGATTATAAAGTTGTTTGAGACTTAATAGCCTTGTGTCAACCCATTCGCCGTCGTGAAATGGACACGACGAAGAATCTCACTAATATTTGGTTTTTCCTTTGAAGGGGATGTCTGTCCCCTTCTCAGAACTCTAAATTTGAGTTTACACTTAGGTATTTCCACTGGCAAGAGATTTAAATTTAATGCTACAATAACCCCATTCAATCAGAATGACTGTTCACGTGAGGAA
The DNA here is from genome assembly GCA_013400375.1 of Thinocorus orbignyianus. Classification (NCBI taxonomy): domain Eukaryota; kingdom Metazoa; phylum Chordata; class Aves; order Ciconiiformes; family Thinocoridae; genus Thinocorus; species Thinocorus orbignyianus. The sequence continues at coordinate 536,204 of VXBW01003926.1, read as the reverse complement.
GCAGAGCATAAATAAATACACTAGTATATATAATAAATAGATACAAATATAAGAAATAAATAAATAGATAATTCCTGTTTTTTTGTATCTAGGTGATGCTTAATTCCTGCATCCAGAACAGAGCTGAGGCTAAACTGTCAAGTCTTGCAAAACCTGTCAAAAGCTTTGCCAATTACAAAAAAGAAAGAGGCCGGGTAAGTCTGAAATTTGATCCCTGCTCTGAATTTCAATTAGCTCACCCAGGTTTGCCAAACAGCCAGGGCTGATTCACAGCATATTGTTAAAAAGCTTGCTTGAAAGGTGATGCACGGGTAAAGCAGACACAGTATCCGTCTGGCAGCTTGTACAGAAACTCTATTTACAAAGTCAAAATTAACTAAAAAGTGTATTTATGCATATAAAGTCATATTTTACTGTAATGAAACCTTGTGTGTGTCCAAATGCATCCTTTTCACATATTGCTGAATGATCTCTTCTTCATATCATAACTGTATTTTGAAACTATGTTGTGTTAGAAGGCAAACCTCTCTGCACTGGGAAGGAATTTGTCCCTGAAACAGATTTTATGTTTAACCTCACCTGGGTTTTGACCAACTGGATTGATCACCTCGGGGGAAAATAGGAAATATTGGACTCTTCAGTTAAAAGTACACAGGACATTTTGGTAAGCTGTAATATTTTTTGTTTTATTCTATGTGAAGGAGGATTTTCAGGTGTGGTGATGTATGGCTTTTAGCTGAAATGTATTGCTCAAGGTGGTGTTGGTTATACAGGACAGACACAGTCCGAGAATACAGTATGATTAGTTCTAAATTCATATAGAGTGAGATGGTGTGTTCAAAATAACAATTAGGATTTCAACATTTAGGATGTTTTTAATAAAAAGGGAACTTTGAAAGAACTCGTTCTTTTTTCTTAATATTTTTTGCCAACTGAGACACAGCTTTCTTTATATAGGTTGTCTGTACATTCATGTAGCAGCTAATCTAAAAGGAGTTTGTTACTTAATTCACAAATACTATAATTAACCAATTTTATTATTACATTTAAAAAAAAAGAAGAGTTTGAAGGAAAGATGGAAAAGTATCAGATCTTATACCACTCTCTTAAGAGTGTAGAGGAGACTTCCTTGGAGGCAAACGACCTGGTGCCTCTCTCCTCTATGCTGTGACTAGGTTAGTACTGACAATGACAGGCATCATCTTAGATAAACGAGTGAAATCCTGAGAAACAGCATTATTCGTGATCTCCCCCAAATCTGTAACAATAACTGCCAGAAATTAACATGTCCCTTTTTGTTTGTTGGCTGTTAAGCTGAAGCAAAGGTTAGATGCCAGTGTTTAACGTTTAGGCCCTTGATTTATGGCATATTCCACACTGTGTCTTCTACGATAAAAACACAGGATAGAAAGGAACAACACAGAGTTTCACTCCTAGTTATTGCAATTTCCTCCAAAGTTCATAAGTTCACAGTAAGAAATACGTTCTTCTGTATTTTTAAAACCCCAGGGACACAGTAATTAATTTGTCATAAGTTTGTGTTTTCTAAAATGCACTATCTGCCAAAAGTGTGCTGGATGTTTTCTTTTGGAAATGGAGGCTTCTTGCCTAATCCATTTTGTCTTCATCTTCCAGCTGCCTGTTTGGTAAAACAAGAACTGAAGACAACCAAAACACTAACTTTGTTGATGATGTTTCCTTCTTTCTCATTTGCTATCTTTTCAGTGTTCTAGTGCATCAGCACAACAATTCCACAATATAGACCTGTTGGAACGGGTCCAGCGGAGGGCCACCAAGATACTCAGAGGGCTGGAGCACCTCTGCTACAAAGACAGGCTGAGAGAGCTGGGGCTGTTCAGCTTGGAGAAGAGAAGGCTCCGGGGAGACCTTAGAGCAGCCTTCCAGGATCTGAAGGGAGCTCCAGGAGAGCTGGAGAGGGACTCTTTGTCAGGAGGTATAATGACAGGACAAGAGGTAACAGCTTTAAACTGGAAGAGGGGAGATTTAGATGAGTTACTAGGAAGAAATTCTTTGCTGTGAGGGTGGTGAGACATTGGAACAGGTTGCCCAGAGAAGCTGTGGCTGCCCCATCCCTGGAGGGGTTCAAGGCCAGGCTGGATGGGGCTTGGAGCAACCTGCTCTGGTGGGAGGTGTCCCTGCCCATGGGACGATGATCTTTGAGGTCCCTTCCAACTCTAACCATTCTAGGATTCTATGAATATTTTAAACAAATTAATGCCTGACGTTCACTTAAAATAAAGGTATTACACTGAGCCACAAATTCAGAGTGTGATTTGCGGCTGACTGCGTTCTCCACCGGCAGAACTTTTCCCCAAAACTTCCTGGAGACATCCCCTAGTTTATTCTGACTTGTGGGGGTCTCATGGAACCTCTGCCTGATGCAGGTATCAGCAGTGGGCATCAGCTGCATGGAAGCAGATGATGGGGAGTTTTAACGGCGGTTGCGTCTGCCTGTGAACTGATGAAAAATAAATACTGGGAAGGATTGATTTAATCTGTTTATATAACTCACTTCAAATTAACTTGCAATTAGGCCCTCACCAGGAATTACTCCGTGATTATACCCTCCAGCTACGTAATGCAAGCCTGGGCTCTGGGCAAGGCTGTAATGTAATGAGGAGTGTTGGGCTGCAGCTCCCAGAAAAGGGTCGTTTTGGAGCCACCCCGGGGAAATGCCAACGCGAGCCACTAGAGGGAACTCGGCCTGTTCCCTACGAGGCCCCGGCACTGGTCTTTCCCAACTAATCACTCACTTGGACCTTGAAACTCCATGCATATTCCTACTTAAAGCTATACGCATATGCTTTGAAGACACCTGCCACAGCAACTCCATCTGTTAAAGCAAATGTAGCATCGTTCTTCCGTATTGCACATGTCACGTTTCAGCTTTTATAGTAGTAGTAATGCAGCTTTTTTAACTTTTTCTCCCTGAATTCTTTTCTTTCCCCCTTGTTTCTTCGTCTGCGTGGTGTCAACCTTCTCTGGAAGTGAACCAAGAAGTGACTGAATGTGCTTTTGGTTACCAGTGGGTGTGTAAAACATGTTCCTGGCATTTCTGGCAAGGAAGGGACTTGGGAGTAGGAAATTAAGGAAGGGTGGAGAGTTCCTAGAAGTCCTTAAAAGATGAAGGTCAGGGGGGCTGGCTGTAACTGAGGAAGACAATATGGAGAAAGGTTTCTAAGTAGGCAAAGAGCTTCTTCCTTTGGTCATCAAGTATCAGCTTTCTGCTCCTTCATCTTCTTCAGTATCTCATGTTTACCCAGAGGGAAAGTACCGTCCTTCACTGTCCTTAGGGGCTCAGCCCACGTAACCATCTCAGTAACATTAAAAGTAAGCAAAGCTCTTCCTAAGGCAATTGTGACTAAGATGATATTGGGATCAAGACCATCAAAGTTACTCTGACCCTGGCCTCCCCCATCTGCGCCTTGTGTCCCCGCAGCATTTGAAAAGCAGACATGTTTGTGTTAAAAAAATTATAAAAACAATGCAACAGTTTGGAAAAGTGCAAGTAATCATGAATTTTAAAAGGAATATAAACCATAAGACCCTCTCAAAGGAGCGGTCATACACTCTTACTGTAAATCACCCAGGATACAAACAGGTTGGAAATGTAGAGTTGACTCCTGAACCATCACTGAACGTGCAGAAAGGCATCGTCCCACAAGGAGGAGGGTGAGGTGTGTTGGGAACACGCAGCAAGCAGGCTGTACTTGTGGTAGGCTCTCAATCAGTAGACCCAGCCTGATAAATCAGATAAAAAGCCTCAGTTGATGAGTCTCTGAGCTGCAGGCTGAGTTTTTATCTTCCTGGCGTCTCCCCCGGCCAGCAAGCGGCCCAGGTCAGACCTCTCAGACTTCCTGATCTCTGAGGAAACAATCCTTAAACTCTAATTGTTTAGGTTTTTTGAGTTATGTTTGGCTGATGAATTCCATGGTGTCTGTGTGGAGCAGCTCATCGGAGCTGTTTCTAGACCTCCAGGATATCGAGCAGGGTATGTTATGGCTGCTGAGGCTGTGCTACATACTTGTCAGGTCAATTCATACCGTGAAAAATCTCAAGAGAATTATTGCATCTTGTTAAAATCAAGATGTCCTTTTAAACAAAAAAAATATTCTCTCTTGGAGGATATGTGCCCTGAACACAGCAGGTAAATGTGGCACACTCAGATTGGGTTTTCAGGTGTAAAAAAATTACATGTATGAACATCTGTGGGGAAGTGAGGGAAACTGAGAATGCTGAAATGTGTTTTGGGGGAGATACAAGACAAGATAAACTCGTGGCTGCAGTGAAGAGTAAAGAAAACAGATAGTTAGGAGAAGCAATGGGAAGGCTCGAGGTCTTCAGAAGGACTGCCTGGTGGTGCAGAGAGACTGGGTCACCCACAATCTTCACCACGTCCTCCTGTGAGATGATCTTCTCTCTTGGGAAAGACTGGATCTCTTTCTGTCTTCCAAATGTAAACTTGGGAAGCTGTGATGAAACACGGAGGTGCCTGTGGGCTTCTCAGCCAGCTGCTGGCTGCCACGGGTTTGCAGAGCAGCGGGGAGCAGCAGCCACCAAGCTGAAACTTTTGTCTTACCATCAGCCTTCCCGCTGCTGGCTGCGAGGAGAGGACAGAGAGGCTGAGCCAAAAAGGACAGCGGTGTGTGGGCAGATTCTGCATTGTATCTAAGGATCTCAAGGAAGGATGGGTGGAAAAGAGGAGAAGAGTCATCTTTCATGTGGAAATTACTCGAGCTGTAACGTAATAAAACAGCACAGAACACCTAAATGCAGCCCCATTTATCGCACCACAACATTCTATTCCTTCCAGTGGGAATAACTGAAGACCACACTGCAACCACGTGTACTAAGCAAAGGAAAAGCCTGGCTGGAGCTCCAGAAGTTGTTGGTTCTCTTCCTGGGGTCAGTGAAGAGCCTGCTGAGTGATCCTAAAGGAGCCAGTTGCCTCCCACACGCCTGTTTTCCCAGCTGTAAAAACCATGAAGGCTGCTGTAACACACACGTGTGTGCTCTCATCTGGCCCCTTCTATAATTTGTGGAAACCTGAGAGCAACGAACACTTGTGCAGCGCTTTGTGACACCGAAAGCAGGGGCAGCCACAAAGAATCCTGTGCCAAGGTGCAGCTTCTACTCCTGAATAATAGGTGCTGATCAGAGAGAAAAACTCAGTCACAAGACCTGCCAGCTCATTCTGTCTTTCCCCAGATGGTCTCGGTCAATAAATGGTAGCAAATTGCATTTCATCTAGTCATGAAAATCCCCTAGATTTGCAGTAACATCAGATACTTCGAGAGATAATATTTTTCTTGCAGTATCATCCCTCTCCACGTAATTCAGTGGTGACATCTCTGCTGCTTCCCTCTTATCTCTTAGTTGACCTTGTTTTTCAGGGCAGTTTTCTCTGTCTCATCGATACTTTTTTCCTTATCACTTTTAGCACAAAAATGTATCAGCACTTTCTTTGGTGCTGGCATACAAAGAATGTCGAAAAATTTGGACAAGGTCTATCAATTTACTACTGCATTAATTGCTACAGTGACCTATTGATATTCTAAATACAACAACATGCAATTTCTGAATATTTTGATGCTACAAATGCAACTTGCCAAAGCTTTGTGCTATATATATATATATATAAAACCAAATTACAGATCTCAAGTTATATATTATTTTAAGTAAGGATACACTTTATTCTTGCTTGTGCTGCTATGTCCCCGGGCAATAAAGAGCCAAAATTGAGGTGATGAGAGACAAGAAGAGAAAGGCCTGACTCGCTATGCTAAGCCCTTCATTGAATGTAGATCTAGGCCTTGTTTCAGGGAATAAAAACCAAAGTAAATTGTGTTTTGATGGCCGTTAACATCACCACTTACAGGGACATCTGCAAATTAAAGCTCACAGACCTACCTGATGAAAGCACACTGCTTCATTACAGGAGCAAGTGATCTGTTTCACAGAAATAGCATCAGCTCAAAACTTCAATCTTCATGACAGCAAAATGGCAATGATGATGACACCTCTTCTTGAAATACATATAGCTGTAAGCTGAACCACAACAAAAGGAGAGTCCTGTAAATAGAAAAAGAGTCCTTGATCCCAAAATACTTCTTCTTTCTGGTTTAAATTAAGGAAATCACACCAGGTTGCCCATCCGGTGGCAACCTACAGTGTAAGTCCAATGAGCAGCATCATTCTCAAAGCGACGACAAAGGTTTATCAGCCACTAGGGCTAAACGAGCTCATCTGCCACACACAGCCCTGAGCGTGTGTTACTTGCAGCAATGTCACTAGAGCAACCTTCAAGGAAAATACCGATGCAGAGCTTCTAGCACTCAGGGCTTTGTGAAATCTAAAAGGCCTATTTTTGAGGCATTGAGTAAGTGAGATTTTGTCACCTCACGGGAAAAGAAGTTGAGAGAGGAATGCTGACTTCAACACAGGGAAGGAGTGTCTGTCCTACCTCTGCTAGGACGAGTTCACTGTGCAAATTAATTCCTGGGGATTATTTTCTCAAATTCAGCGGAATTTTTGACCTTCCCGTCGTAGCTCTGACAACATTCTTCTACGCTTTCAATGCAAAACAAAAAGTTCACAGCCCTCTGTGTTGCTGATAACATTCTGCAGCTCAACTTCACTAGTTACGTCCTTTTATTGGATAATGTATTTCTCCTTAATTGATGGGTGCTCCCTTCATTAACCTTTCCTATTGAATGAGCAACTAAACATTCCCTGCTACCATTTAACGCTGTGGTTCCCGTTCAACAAGGCAGCAGCAATTTTTCATAGTAAATATTAACATTTTACAAGCCTTGTCTTTTACTTGCTTACCCCTGAGCCTCTTTAGGGTAAGGACCAGCATGTTTGTACACACAAAACCTTAGAAATTACAACAGAAAGGGACTCCCCTTAAAGAGCTCAGGCAGGCACAAAATATTTAAAAAATATTAAAGAACATATTGTGAAACCAAAATTCAAAGACTACAAGGGGTTGTAGGAAAAAATAAGGAATGTGTTTACTTGTGTGATGGAAGAGTCGAGGCTTTCTATGCCAAAATAAAGGTGAACTTATTTCCAAGATTACAACAAAGTGCAATCTATAATCTTCAGGCTTCATGTAATCTATGGGCTTCGTGTTTTATCTCAAAACTGGATAAAGCAGAACAAAATCTTGAATTGTGGCAGGTATCAAACACGTTCTAATGCAAAAGCTTAAAAAAATACCCTCCAGAAATAATGACAAGAACTGCTTAAAGTGACACCACTTGGATGCAATATTGATCAGCTGGAATAAAATTTGATTTATGGAAAAAGTCACCGCCTCATGCAGAGGCTACTTAAGAATTTACCAGCATCTCTGCAGAGATACTGGTGTTAAGAGGAATGCAAATGCACAGGGGTTTCCAGCTCCTGTTGTGTTAGGAGACAGAGGCATTTTAGCTTTAGCTGAGCAGCAAGCCAGCCATAATTAATGAAGATGTCTAATGGGCTGAGACTTGGCCATGCATGAAAACCCAACAACAGACATTCCTGCGCTCTGTGATACCTAATTTTTCCAGGACTCTCAGCTCAGGGCATTTTACTGTTTCAGAGTAAGCTGGGCCTTAACTCACAGCTGATTCCCCTTGCCGTTCCGCAGGCTGTAAGCAGGAAAGGTTTTCATTCCCTCACCAAAACGCAGATCCTTCAGTTTCCTTTCTCTGACTAAACTCAATCATAAACAATTTATTTAACTCCTGTAGAGCAGACACACGAGCATCTGATCATAAAACATCCCCCAGGTTTGTTCATTCACTTCCCTAAAGGCCATTCTTTAGATTAGTTTTAAGATTATTGCAAAGAAGTCCTCCAAACAGGAGAGTGATGTTTTTCTTCCACTGACTGGTTTAGAACTCAAAAACCAGTGTGTTCCTGTGAGATGATACCCCGCCTGCAGGGAACCGGGATGAGAAATCCCTCAAAGTGAAGGTGTCGTGGTTTCGGCCAGAACAACGGGTGGCCCCTCCCTCCCCCCTCGAAGAAAAAGAGAAGAGATTAAAGAGATTTATGAGTTAAAGAAACCCCTAAACTAATGAAAACATAAATAAATAATGAAATAATAAATAAGAAAATTAAAAAAAAAGGGGGGGGAAGAAAAAGGTATACAGTATATACAAAACCACAACAAAGTCCCAGGATGACAGTCATGTTGTCAGCAGGCATTGGGAAAAGTCCCAGACTGGACCCAGTGATGGGCAGGAGCTGGATGGATCCCAGATCTGGAGTCAGGAACACACGGATCGGGATCAAACGCAGAGGAACAGACAAGGTCCCACTGAGATGTTGGCTGTTGAAGAAAGAGTTGACCCTTTGATTGCTCAGCTTTTATACTGAGCATGATGTGGATGTAACAGAATACCTTGTTGGTCAGTTCTGGGTCACCTCTCCTGTCCCCTACTCCCTACAGGTGGGACCCCTCAATGCTTCTGCTTCCAACCCTCCAACGGGGCAAATGATGAAATTCCCTGACCTTGGTCGTTGTAGCAGTAAGTGTAAGCAAGGACCTCTGCACCATCCCTTGGTGTGATCAGGTCTCATCACTGCAAGGGAGAACAGTTTCTGAACAATTTACACAAGTAAAATTACTGAACAGAAAGTGAGTTCTGTTTTACCTCATACCAGGACATTAGGAAACCTTGAAAATGAAAATCCCTGTAGGAGAAAAAAAAAATATCCCTTTAAGAAAATCCTGTAGGAAGATAAAGGAAAAACATGTAGGAGAGTGACAAATGAAGTGCAGAATATGGTGCTAACGACGTCCTGATCTCTCAGATGATCTTGTAGAATTGTGCCCTGCATGCAGGCCTGGTTTTATAACCCAGACCACTGGCCAGGAAGGGACTCGACCCAAAGATCTAAAGATAGAAAGATGGAAGCGCTCCAGGGCTTCTGCCACATCACAGCAGGACCAGTCGTCCTGATGCACAAATAAGCTTTTTTTTTTTTTTTAAACTGTTTGGGAAGACTCAACCATACATAACCATACATCTTACCTCCGTAACCTTTATGGGCCAGCAAGGTGTGGAATTTTTTTTACTTTTTCAAGGCTTCAGAAGGGTCATTCAACAGCTGTAAGAGAAATGGATGAGGAGCTGAGAACTAATGGTGCTTGCATTTAATGCACTGTCATCCCCAGGGACTGAGGTGAAAAGAGAGAGATGTGATGTTGGCAATTTTTGTGGAAGATCAGTCACAATTCAAACCATGTAATCTGATGTCAGCTCCGAGGGGACAGGGAAGGAGAGGCTGACAGCAACAGAGATAATAAGGGGGGGAAAAGGACACCTCCTCTTACACACCAACCTGCACAGCCGAAGGAAACTACCTCCGGTCAAGCTGGTTATCAAAATTCAACACAATCACAAGGTCAGCTGAAAAAAATTAACCATTGCCTAAAGCTACAGGGAATTGCTAAAGGCATTTCCCTTTGTGCTAGATGATATTTAGAAAAAAGGTAAAAAACAAACCAAGCACAGGCAAAAAACCCCAACAACTGGCAGATCAATACAGCACACACCAGAGTGAACTGGGACTCTGAGTCATCCGTAATGAGATTCCACTGGAGTTTTAACTTGCCCTAATACCGTTCATTAAAAAAAAAATTCAAAGGAAGATTTTTGTTCATTTTTAGAAGACAAGCTAGCACATGCCAGACTCTGGAGTATTTAGACTAGGTATCACACAGGGCTGCTGAAGCCAAACATCTACCTTGAACATGCAACATCACTGATCAAGAAATAAAGATCTGTTTGGCAAGACACCTCAAATCCTTCAGAGTGGACCAAAAACGTGTTATCAACTCTTCTGGAATGTATCTAGTTGAGCAGCCAAAAAGCATTTGAATGGAAAAATCTGCAACTACAGAATTAATTTCTACAAACAAAGCAACTAGATTCTCCCTCAGCTGTGAAATGGGATGGGTCAAAAACTGTGTTAACAAATACACTCAATTCACAGGCACAGACGAACGCGATGACAGGAGGATTAAAGAACCTAAAAGGACACAGGCACAAACAAAGTATTTTTTAAAAACACAAAGAATTCTGAAAAAGCTACCAAAACTCAATTATTTGAATAGTTAAAGGCTGAGAAGGACAAAATATTCCTACTGATGCACCAGAAAGCAAGTCATTTCAATTCACACACACACAAAAGAAAAACAGAGACATGCTTAAGGGGAGGCCAAATTGTTTTATTTAATTTTTTAGTGACCAATTAGATTGTTGGCAGAAAGCTCTGCTCTTTTTTTTTTTCCTTTTTTTTTGGTTTAAACAAGTCAGCAGTGCTCAATTTGATGGGTTGGAATTTGACTCAAATTCCAGTTAATTTTAAAAACAAAACAGATGAACAAGAATTCCAGATACTGTTTCCAGAGCAGAGAGCAAAAACTTCACATCTGAATGAAAAATTCCATGTTTATACTTGACCGGGACACACAACGTGAAACTATTGTCAGTAGTGCAGGAATAGAACATTCACATTTGATCTGGAACCTTAAAATGAGAAATCTGTACTCTCCTTTCAAAGTTTTCATTACCTTGTGCAAATCAAGTCAAGTCTTCATGTGTCAAGCACACACGTAAAGTTGTCCATATTGTATATACAAGACATCTACCATTCAGGCAGTGCAAAATACATCCTTTCATAACAAAACTAAAATGTACCTCTCAAAGTATGAACAAGAATATACACATAATACATGATGTACACTATTTACACAGCCATAAAAAATATAATACAAGGATTACTTTTTTTTTTCCCATGTGATTATAAGACTTGACAGTCTTTTGCAATTTTTGTTGCAACAAGGCATGTTTTTGAGTTTCCTGGATGGAGTTTTCTTTGCCAATTGCACAAGAGATCTCGGAAACTACGCTTGAACTTTCAGGAGAGTTTTCAAGTGGACTGCCATCAACTCCCTGTTTTGGTCAGAGAGTTCAGCTGTGCCACCCACCCAGTGGCTGGGAGGCTTTGGAAGGACACTGGGAGATGGCGGGTCACTAAATTTTGCCCCAGCGTAATTTTCTTTTTGGTTCGCTTCAGTCAGGGCGATAGGTTTCTTGGACTTGGCGTTTCTGAAGTTCTCCGTGTTTTTAAGCGGCTTTTTCTCCTGCTTGGGAACCGTTTCCTGCGATACAGAATCTTGCCAGAAGTTCTCTATCTTTTTGGCCGAGGCCATCTTGCTCAGCGGCATGTTACATTTCCCCTTCTGCCTGGTTATCTTTGGTTGTTCACACAGATGTAAACCATGAACGGGCTGGCTGTAAGGGACGGCAGCTTTCTCGGTCTTTCCCATCTTGTTCTTCAAGAACTGCGGGGGACAAAGCGTTTCCCATCAACACACACCACCCCCTTCCCCTCAGGAGGGGCCTCCGAGCAGAGGCGGCCTCCAAGCAGAGGCCCGCTCGCCTCACCCTGGGGACGGGAGGTGAAATAGACCCGGGCAGCCCACAAG
>VXBW01003926.1:467814-523822 GCA_013400375.1 Thinocorus orbignyianus | reverse complement strand
CTGCAGGAGGTGGTGGCCCTGGCCGGGCAAGTGGCGGCCGAGGTGGACGAACTGCTGCGGAACGTGCATTGCGGGTTGCAGGCCCTGACGGCCCTCAGCGTGGGCTGCATCCAGACCTACCGCGACGGGGTGGAGAGCCTGGGCGAGGCGGCCGACCTCAGCATCCGCGCCATGTACGCGCTGGTGGCCCGCTGCGAGGAGCTGGACCGCGCCATGCAGCCCGTCCCTGCCCTGGCCAAGTGCATCCGAGACATGAAGGGCACCCTGGAGCGGCTGGAGGGGCTCTGCAAGTGACACCCCCGCTGCCGCCGGGATGCCCCAGCCGGTGCCACCGGAGCTGGAAAGCCGGGCTCCAGCCCTTGTGCCAACAGCCTGGCCGCTGGAGCGGGGCTCGGCCGGCCTGGCACGCCCTGGCCCGGGTGCTGCTCGCCCCGCTGGGCATCCCGGGGCTTCGGCTCTCCCTCTCCGGTAGCCCCGCTGCCAGGCCCGCACATGGCATCTTCAGCTCCTCACCTAACCCATCCTTCCTCTCGCCCCGTGCCCCTCTCCGTGCCCAGCCAACGCCTGTGGCCGGGCAGTTCGCTGCTGTCAATCTGGAGGAAGAGGAATTTTCTGCAGCCGATGGAGGAGAAGGTCCCGATTGGAATCGCGGGGTACACGGCAGACGGTGCTTTTTAGCTTCAGCTCCATTAAAGAATTTGGATTCCACATGCCTTATGCTTTCTATTTATTGAGGTCTAGGAAAAACTAACCAATCTTAATATATATTTTCTTTTTTAACCAAATTTGAAGTTGTTGTGAATACTTGCTTGATGCTTACAGGCAGACGTGCTTGTTTGTAGCTGACTTGGTGCCTGAGGAGTAATTCTCACTTCTGCCGTTACAGCAAACACACATGCAGAGCACTGCTGGCTCACAGGGCAGAGATGGAAGAGAAGAGGAAATTTAATATATATATAGCAAAGACACTTGATTTCTGAAATCTGTGGAATATAACTGAGGTTCAGATAAGAGCAAACCTATTCGCAAAGTCCTAAATAAAAGCCTTTCAGATAAAATATGCTTTGCCTCATTAGTCTCTACAGTTTTCACAGCGTAGAAGTTTAAATGGCATCTCTGTGAAACATCATGTGATTTTGTTGAGTTTGGTTTTTGTTTTTTTTTTTTTTTAATTGGGGAGATACCTATTTAATTAGATGAGGCACATGACTGTGTAATGGCATTGCATGGGTGTGTGCCTGGCATAAAGTGGGCACTTTGGGAGAATTTATTTGTATAACTGGGAGCTTTTGAGTATGCATCGCTGTATGCAGAAGTGATTTTGCTGTATCAGTAAGTATTTCCTCTGAGGCCTGAGAGTGGCTGAATTCTCTGCTCGCTGTGGTTCCTATGCAACCCTCCTCTTAGGTGATGCTCTTGGCAATCGATTTAGGTCCCAGACATCCTTTAGAACGAGGTTTCAGCAGAGAAATGATCACTGTGATCTTAATGTATGCGTTAATGGTGCTTTGGGTGACTAAAAGCCTTGGAGCAAAGGGTAGCCAGAAACACCACGTGAGTCCTTGTAACTTTTGGTTGGAGAGGAGTTTGTGTTGGGTGCAGCTGCCACCCCACCATAATCTCATTAAAAACACCCAAGGAGGGGCAGACGCTGCAATATTCTGTGCTTCTGTCTGTAGACAATACTAAATTGTAATAAAAGAATTTGGTTTTATGCCACCCTGGCTTTGTATAACACCCGTCTCTGGCCTGTTTTGGGCTTCTCAACAGGGCCACGTCTCTCTCTTGGCACAGGGGATGTATTTCGTGTGTGGCCTTCCAGCCCCAGCAATGGGAGAAGGCTGGAAAAGGGCTGTGCCGAGGTCACGATCTTTGTGGTCACAGCTCTGGTGGGTGGTTCTGTCTTCTGGGGAATGGCTGTGGCTCCAGAAAGGGACCAGAGGTCTCACAGAGTTTAGCGGAGGAAAAAGGAGAACTTAATTGCCCCTGCCCTTGGGGCTGGAAGGCGCAAAGGATTTCGTAACGCCACAGCAACAGCTGAAATCTGACTGGTTTTGGGGTGTTACTCTTGGGAAAGTTTGAACTTGTCTGTCACGGAGATGCAGGACTTCTGCTGCGTACGTTTTGTCGATGTCAGGAGTGAAAACTAAAGTTGGATCTTGCGTAACTTGAGAGTATTGTTGAAATGCACAGGAGAGACCGAGCTTCTTTGTACAGTGAACATCTGTACAGCTGTGCTGTGTTCATACAGGCTGAGGCGAAGCATTTCAGGGTGCTGTTGGTTTTGGGTAGCATTTCATTTGCAGTCACCTAGATTCGATGCTAATTCCCTGCTGAAATTGTCAAATCTGTAGAATAAAACAATTACTTTTATAATTGTTAGGGATTAGGTGTTGTTGAAGCGTTTCACTTCTTAATTACGGCTTTTCTTATTTGGTAAAATAATTTGAAAGCTAATTTCAAAAAAAAAAAAAAGACCTCTGCTGCTGTATCTGCATGGAGACCCATTATGTGATTGCGGAGCCGGTTTCAGCCCAGGTCCTCAGGCAGTAATTTCTGCCAGTGATGTCATTCATGTGATGAAAAAGGGACGACTGGTGAATTACAAGCATGAGGGAGGCGCTAATTACCTTGTTTGGGTTTGTTTTTTAATATCTGTCTGAAAGCTTGGGCTCGTTTGAAGGTGCAGACTTCTCTGAGCTCAGTGAAGTGGCTCCTTGTTCCCAGGTGCGCGTTTGTCATCCCTGGGGCAGGCATGGCCAACGTGGTGCCGTTGAAACCATGGTTTAGAATCATAGAATGGTTAGAGTTGGAAGGGACCTTCAAGATCATCCAGTTCCAACCCCCCTGCCATGGGCAGGGACACCTCCCACCAGACCAGGTTGCTCCAAGCCCCATCCAGCCTGGCCTAGAACCCCTCCAGGGATGGGGCAGCCACAGCTTCTCTGGTTTTCCAGCCCCTTTCCCTGGCCGTGCCTCCACTGCTGCAGGAATGGTGACCCTTGCCAGGTCCATGTCAGCACAGCTCTGGTGCCACACTGTCCCTCAAAGTCCCACGTGAGCAATGTGCACCTTGGTAGTCACCTCTTCCTTCTCCAGCCAGAGACTTTTGAATTGCCTTTTTGATCCCAGTCCAGGCTTTCTTGAGCGTATTCCGTATTAATTCTGGCACTTTCCAACTTCTGGATGTTGAACATGAAAGCTTTTGGATTCTTTTAGATTTTTTTATTTTTATTTTTTTTCTGCTCAATCGGTCAGTGAGCGGAGTAAACCCATGTTTGGGTTTTCCAAGGGTTTCAGATGGCTTAGCATATATTTTCTGGCTTAGTCACTCAGCTTTACAATCGCTTTTGTTTTCCTTTCCTCCTCAGCTGCCAAGTGAACTTTTCATTGTAACAACACGGGCAAGGTCAAAGAAGAAAACTAACAGATGACGCACAGAGCACTGAGCAAAGCCAGATCCAGAATTAGCCGTGCGCCAGGAATGACTTCCCTGCTCCGGTAACCGCCAGTGACTCTGTTAGGAATTAGGTTACTCCGTTAGGAATTAGGTTAGATTGATAATTATTATATTTATCTTTTTTTTACTTTGGGATGAGTTTCGGATCTGACTATGGAAGTCCTTTTTCTGCTGAAGGTGTGGTTGGTTTCCTTCAGGGCTTTTTCTTCCTTCCCTCCTTCGTGAGGTTTTATATTCCCTGACTCTGAACTGATTCCATACCCACGCTATTTAAAGGAGCTTTAGCAGATAAACCCTTGTTGCAGCTGAAAACACCCACCAGTCCCCCACAGCAGGAGTGAATGGCACTGACACCTCACCTTTAAGCCTTTTTTTTTTTTTTCAGTGTTACACTTAATTGCATCAGGTATTCAATAAGTAAATATGTCAACTTTTTGTGTGTCTTGTTGCCATCCAGACACTAAAATACCTAAGTCTTTTGGCTGGAATGTCCAGATTTATGGTGGTACTTACTCCCATGAGTAAGGTCTGGACTGATACGAAGAGCAGCATGTGAGGTGAATCTGAGAGCGTACTTCTTAGCATCAGAGATGTGGCTGTTCTGGAGGGGTTTCAAACAGCATGGCTCTACTAACAGAAGACAAAAAACCCTTAATTTTAGAACTTCAAAATTAGCAGCAGCTTTCCAGAGGAGTCAGTAGGATGAGCTCTTGTAGTCAGCTGTGTTAGCTGAAACTGGAAAGCCGTTGAGATAGAGACCTCTTGGAATAGGTGTCATCCAAGATGAGCTGGGTTCTTGCGGTCAGGTCTGCCTCATCCTGATCAACACAGGTGTCTACACCTGAGAAAAATCACCCTTTAAAAGATCAGCAGATCGTGTTTGTGTTGCTGCCACAACTTGCTTTCATTGGTAGGAAACTTCTTTGAGAAAATGACACTCCTGTAAAAATCACAAAGGGTCCCATTAGTACATTTTTGGTGAATATTGTCTCCACTTCTGGCCCCATCCAGGAAACATTTGCTGAATCCTCCTGCCGTGTGCCCGAGGAAGAGAGGGAGATTTCTCCTTTAGAAAACTTGATGCAGTTATTGCATCAGATGCAGGAACAGAAACTCAGCTGGGTTTCACTTTTGCTGCTCCGGCTTGGTGCCTGGGGAAAGATTTTGTCCTCGTTATTCTCTGCTGCTCAAAGCTCCAGAAGCAGAGACGTGATCGATGGAGTTGGGACCTGGGCTTCCACCTTAGAAATCAAGATCTTCTTGCCCCCTGCCTCGATAATAGGAGCATTATGCCCTTATCTTGTAGCAGGAAGAATTATAATCAAAATTTCAAACTTTGCTGCAGTTCTGGTTGTCTCCTACTATTTATATACATTAGAAGCAATGCAAAAAAAACCAAACCAAAAACCTGTAACCCTCCCCTTCCAAAGACTGCTAATTGATCTTTCCAAATCTAAAGGGATGTGAATAGGCTGGCAGTTTCATAAATAATAATAGCTATTGGCTGTCAGGGGTAACGTGCTTGAGACAGCTCTCGCAATAGTGCTGAATCCTCGTCAGACCGAAGAGGACCTGATTGTAAAGACAATAAAATACTGCATTTTAATTACCATATTGATAGGGTTGGGGGTGCTGCAGTCCACACAACGCTTGTGAAACTGGCATCTCTTGTTTGCTGCAGCAGGACTGGACCGCTGGGTGCATCGGTCCCAGCAACATTCATTAACTGGGAGAGTGGAAAAGCAGAGTTAAATTATTTTCCACGGTTACATTATTCTTCATTATTTTCCTAGATTACAGCTAGAAAGCGCTGTCACTGTAATTGGTTCCAGAATTTGAGTTAATGTTGCTGTGATTAATTACTGTGAAGTACATTTGTTGAAAGTCAATTTATTTCAGAGAAGGGTAATAATTTATGTCAATATTTTTATTTTCCTGAATGCTCGTTAGCAAGGGAAGAACTCTAGAATTTATTGTCTAATGCTGTATTTCTTGTCTCGGTGTGACCAACTGTGGTTTTTCCTTGTTTTCTTTATGGGCAATGCTGGAAAATTCCCAGCATTGAACTTGCTCTTAAGGCAAAGAGCCGTGTGAGTTCTTAGGAAGCGCTTTGTCAAGGACAGCTTCCCTGTGTGGAAGTACATGTAAACGAAGGGGTGAAAAAATTCCACAAACTTGCCAGACAATCATTTCTAATTTTAGAGCGATGTAATAATCCTGGGTATCTGGTACGGCACTGGCATTGTTTGGCTACACTCAGTAGCAGAAAATCCCCCAAAATCCCAAATTGAAATCTTAGCTTTTTAATACCTGAGCTTGCTTTCCATGGCCAAACCTCAGCAGGGGCTTTTACCACCCATTTTCACTCTAATGAGTTTTTTCTTGTCTGAACTTGAACTGTTGCCATTCAAGGAAACGGCCAACCTGAAAATAAACTCCTTTAAAGTCAAAGTACCATTTGACTTTGTTCCTCTTTCTGTTTTCACTGCCTACGCAATTTGTTTACTCGGTGCATTTTTTTTATTTCCTTTTTTTTTTCAGGCTGGGACTTTCCAGTGACGTGTCCTCAGCTGGAAGGAGAGGGAAGTTTCTCACTGCCGAGCAACACTGGGATTTTCCATTTTCCAGAACTCTTCCCACCTGCCATTTATAGTTGATGATATGGTCCAGTTTGGTTTTGTTTCCCTCTTTGAAGGGAAGGAGATGTGCAACTACAAGCTTTTCAACTTTCTTGCTCCTATGTCATTGGCTTTCTTTTGTCTGCTGAGAGCAACTGGAAAGTGATAACAGTGTCCTCCCCCCTCCCTGTTCATCGTTTTCCACAGCCATGAGCTGCACCGTGTTTCCCCTGGCAAAACCTCATCAGTTCTCAGTCTATCATCCCACTTATCATAGAANCATTCCAACAGGTCCATGTCCTTTCTATCTTGAGGACTCCAGAGCTGGAGTCCTCAGTCTTCAGTTCTTCTGTCCTCAGTTGCATGACTTACTATATCAGTGGTGTCAAAGCACCCACCTTCTTATTTAGATCAGTTATGTCCTCTTTTGGCTGCCCTTGTTGTTCTTCCTTTGTATTTTGCCTCAAATTCAGAATGTTTATCTGAAAGTCCTGGCTGCCTACTGGACCTGTTCTCCTTTGATGTCACCCATTTCTTTCTTCTTTAAAATCTCGTAGTAAATTACCTTATGCTTGCTTTTGCTGCTGCCTCCTGGTATCAAGAACACCCACTAGTGTTTTTACATCACCCCTCGGGAGCAGGTAACTCTAAAAACTACACAGATTTTTACTTACTACACTAAGCAGAAGGCATTACAGGAAAATTAAACACCTGTAACGGAAGGGAGCCAGGTCTTACTACTTGGTCCCGATCTACTTTAATAATAATTTGCAACAAATGCAATGTTGCAGTTAAAACCAATCAAACTACTTGCAGAATAGTCTCAGAATCACAGAATTTTCATGGTTGGAAGGGACCTCTGAGATCATTGAGCCCAACCATACACACACCTAAAACCCCAAAAAAACCCAAAAAACCAAAACAAACCCCCCAAAACGCAAAAAAACCACAAAAAACCAAACCCCACAAAACAAATCACCCAACCCTACAATCTTGGCAACTAGACAAAACCCTGAAGTGCAACATCTACTCATTTCTTAAATACCTCCAAGGATGGTGAGTCCACCACCTCCCTGGGCAGGCCCTTCCAGTGCCTGACCACCCTCTCAGTGAAGTAATTCTTCCTAATATCCAGTCTAAACGTCCTCTACCACAACTTCAGACCATTTCCTCTGGTCCTGTCATTATTCACTTGGGAGAAGAGGCCAACACCCACCTCTCTACAACCTCCTTTCAGGCAGCTGTAGAGGGCAAGGAGGTCTCCCCTCAGCCTCCTCTTCTCCAAACTAAATAATGATGATGGTAATAACAATAATAATCATAATAATAATACTGGTATAACTGTGTGTGCTGTGATGTGTCTGGTAAGAGATAGGAAAGTCGACCAGGTGCTGCTTACGTGGGTTCTTGAGGCCGGGGTTATGGAGTACCAAACACCGTGTGACAGGGAGAGGTGTTGCAATGTGTATAAAATACGTGCAAGTCCCCAAAGCAAACTATGTTGTTTTTCCTTTTAATCATAGAAAGTTTAAGTAAATATTGGAGTAAAGCTTCTGCTAAATGGACTTGTGGTCTCCCTGCCCTCCTTTCAGTGTTTACACACCCAGGGCTCTCACTGACTTCACCGCGAGCTGTATGTATTTATGCAGAAGTTAGAAGACTTAATAGGATATGTGACATTTATTACTTGCAATCAACCTTGGAAAGGAACAGTGGTAAAGAAGGATGGGCTTGAATATTAAGAGTACAGGATATCCCAAAGCAGATCCCCCTGTTTGTTCACCAAGATTCAGGTATACATTCTTTAGCATGGCAAATAAATTCCTTTTTAACAAGGTGTTTCTTCCCTTCCTTTCAGTGACGCACGCTCAGTGGAGAACTGCAAATCATAATCATAGGACTAATTCCATGGAAGTGTTAAACTGTTGTTTGAAAGCAAAAAATAATATTAGTTGAGTAGCTGTAGAAAGCTAAGCTAAAAAGCTGTTCAAATTCAAGTTTTAATACTGGTCAACTAAGCAGCTCTTATATAAGTGTGTACAATCTTTTGATTAAAATACCTATCAGCAAAGACTTTGGTCCAGCCAAACACCAGGGTCCTTTTCTTACCCTTTAACTGAGCCCTAACTGAGTGAGTGAGGTCACTGATTTGGACGTTCTGTGGAGTCATGGAACATGTTTCCCTTACGCCTTAATATAAACCAGAAAAAATTGCGTAACTTGTTGATGCCTCCTGGAAGTTACGCGGGGCTGAAGAAATCGCTGGTTGCAGTATCCACTCAGCAGCGTTTACGGTTGTGAAATTGCAGGCACAGAGGCCTTTGCCCTTGATTATTTACGAGCTACGCTTCGAGATGGGGGAATGAACACTTTGCCTCAGAAATAGTTTGGTTTCGCTAACAGAAAAAAACACCCACAGACTGGGACAAACCTTCAGAGAGCTGGGGCTGTTCAGCCTGGAGAGGAGAAGGCTCCAGGGAGACCTTAGAACAGCCTTCCAGGATCTGAAGTGAGCTACAGGAGAGCTGGAAAGGGACTCTTTGTCAGGGAGGGGAGTGACAGGACGAGGGGTAATGGATTTAAATTGGAAGAGGGGAGATTTAGATGAGATATTAGGAAGAAATTCTTTGCTGTGTGGGTGGGGAGGCACTGGAACAGGTTGCCCAGAGAAGCTCTGGCTGCCCCATCCCTGGAGGGGTTCAAGGCCAGGCTGGATGGGGCTTGGAGCAACCTGCTCTAGGGAGAGGGGTCCCTGCCCAGGGCAGGGGGGTTGGAACTCGATGATCTTCAAGGTCCCTTCCAGCGCTGACCATTCTGTGATTCTATGATTTGTTACTCCTATGGTTCCTGTAAGTTAGAGTTTGATTTAAATGCCTGGCTGGGAACTATTTGCATAATTCTTTGGGAAGTCAAGTTTCCCAGGTCGAAGGTAGGCAATCAGCTTCTCGTTAGGTGACGTACCTCCAGCAGCACGGCTTGCCACAGCTGCCTGCGGACAGCGTATCTTTAATTGGTATCACTTCTGCAAAACGGCAGCTGGATGATGCAAACACAGGGGAGTCATATCCAAAGGTTCCTCTGCTAACACCATCTTATTTATTAGGATTTTTTTCTTTTGATTCCTTTTAATTTCTTATTATTTCCCTTGGGGAATGCCACAACTGAACGCCTTTTTTTTTTTTTCCAACCCCAGTAGTCCTTGGTTAGTAGCTTGTTTTTTTCTAGGCAGTGCTGCTGTTTTAAACTTCCTCTAACAGTGTAAATCAACAAATACCCTTGTGTATATACTGTGTTGGCACAGCCAGTGTGCCAGGAGGCTGAAATACTTCTACCTTAGAAACTTCCTCGGTACTAGGCATCACGTAAAGTGAATTTTCACTGCAGAAGAAGTTTTGTGAGTCACCGTAGAAGTCTAGGCGTGCCCCGAGGGCAGAAAAGGATGAGAGATCCAGCAGGGAGATCCGCAAGCCTGGCTCCAGGTGGCTTCTCTAAAAATAAGAGGAAAAGATAAACAGGCCAGGTGTTCGATTGCCTCAATTGCCACAGACCTGCCAGGCTGGCAGGTACTCTCTGCAGCCACTATCTCCTGCGATGACAGGACCTACTTTAACTCTGAGGTGATTAATGCTGTCGAAACTGTTTATTTCTCATGCTTCTGGGTGCCAGGGTTCAGGTAGAAGAAAATAGTATTTAACATTATACAGATGATGAATGTAATTGAGCCATTCTTTGTAGCCCACACCCCATAAAAAACAAAGAGAAAGCGATTGCCAGCTGTTGTACGTTGTGGTTTTGCCAAGCAAAGGTAGAAAAATTTCTTTATGGTGACTGTGGGTGTCAAGAACAGACGGAAAAGAACATAGCTAGATCAGAAACAACGGTGGATGTAACCATAATTTACTGACTGTGATTATCTGAGAGCTCTCCTGAGATTAACTTTATCTTGGTCTTTTCCACACTGAAAATCTTAAAAGATACAGCAATGACATTCCCACAAGTTTGGGTTGTTTGTTTATTTTTTTTCTTTCTATTCAAATATGAGTGAAATGTTTGTTTGAGGGTCTGGAATAATAATGTCAGCTGTATACTTTTGTTAGATCAGCTTCACACGTTAAGCTGACCCAGATTTCCTTCAGATCCTTGGCAGATCACAGATCTTGGAGACCATAGAATCATAGAATGGTTAGAGTTGGAAGCACCCTTAAAGATCATCGAATTCCACCCCCCCCCGCCCTGGGCAGGGACATCTCCCACCAGACCAGGTTGCTCCAAGCCCCATCCAGCCTGGCCTTGAACTCCTCCAGGGATGGGGCAGCCACAGCTTCTCTGGGCAACCTGTTCCAGTGCCTCACCACCTTCACAGCAAAGAATTTCTTCCTAATATCTCATCTAAATCTCCTCTCTTCCTATTTAAAACCGTTACCCCTTGTCCTATCACTAGATTTCCTGACAAAGAGTTCCTCTCCAGCTCTCCTGGAGCTCCCTTCAGATCCTGGAAGGCTGCTCTAAGGTCTCCCCAGAGCTTTTTCTTCTCCAGGCTGAACAGCCCCAGCTCCCTCAGCCTGTCCTCACAGCAGAGGTGCTCCAGCCCTCTGATCATCTTGGTGGCCCTGCGCTGGATCCCGTCATTAAACAATGCTTTAGATTTTAATTCTATGCCATTAGATATACAAAAACTCTTTTCTACGTGGCTGAAACTTGGGTAAAGATTACCTAGCAACAGCTCTGCCCCTTCCAAAGCTGGTACAAACGGTAGCGTAGAGAACAGCAAATAATGAAGTGGGTTGTGTTTCAGGACAAAACGCTCTCTCTTTTCATTCTACCTGTTCCCTCCATGGTAATCAAGCTTTCCATCTAAGATACAAGCAATCAGAGCAGGTTCCCCATTTTAAACCAGCACACTCTTGTGTATAACCAGTGTTTATACTCATCTGAGACCTCCCCTCTCTGTGTCATCGTTCAATAATTTACATTTAACATATTGCTTTAATTCTAATCGTGACTCTTTGCTGTTGTGCTGCTGGCATGTTTTTCTAACTCTGCGTGTCAGAGAACATGTATAGGTAGGGTCTGAGTCACAGACTACTGAGACTGATAAAAGTCTTTCACTGAAGTTTAGAAAGCTTAGAATGTGTCACGTAGCGGGTCTCTGACAAAACATCCATTTATAGTAAAAAAAAATACAATACTCAACTCATTTTAGCAGATCTAAGTCCTGGTACGTGGAAAGGTTTGTGGAGATTCTTCTCCCCAGAGGGATTTTCCGCAGTTTCCGTAGGGCAGAGGTAGATACAGGAATTCACAAAGTGACTTTTCTGCAGAAGTGTTAACATTTTCCACTAACAGCTCTTTCAGTGCATGGAGATTGTCAGCCAAACCCCAAAACTTCAAACTACTCAGAGCTCTAGGAAACTCTTTTCAGGCAAGTAGAGAGTCATCTTCATACCTCCTTCCCTTTCTCGAGGACTTTAATCTCTCTGAGTAACTCCCTAAAAGTCCATCTGGACAAGGATGGTTTCATACCCGTTCTGAGCAAAGCTTTGAGGATAAGGATAATACCTTTTATTTTTGGTGTTAATCTTAACCTAGTTACAGTGGGTAAAAACCAGCCATGGAAAGAAGCGGCGTGGACTTGGACTGCAGCGGCATGAACAGCAATGACCATTCCATAATGTCCATTGTATGAAGATTCCATAATGTCCATTGTATGAACAGCAATGTCCATTCCATAATGTCCATCGTGAGTTGCCACTCTGCTATGAAGCCTACAGTGGCAAGAATGTGAAGAAGGGAATGAAAAATGTATTTCTAATGGAAAAAAACATATATTTTCCTTTCTCTAAGGAACACTTGGAAGGTATGAATTTACAACCTATGCAACGTCCGTGTCTAAAATGACATTTGCCAACTGATTCTTCAGGTTCCCTAGGTCGGAGATGCTGCAGGTGTATATACCGGGATGTTCCTCTTGATCTCTACTTCCTTTTGAGTGAGGCTTTCCCGGGAAAGACAGCTTCACTCTCTTCTTCTCACTCTCTTCTTCTCACTCACTGTCTTCTCGCAAAGCTTGTTCCACAACGCATACTGACAGAAAGCAAAACCAACCTCACGTTTGAGCATCTGACTCTCTCTATATATTTGCATACATCTATTTTGCCATAACTTAATTTGTATACAATATAAATATATTTTCAGATTTGATTTTCAAAAAGGCTGTACAGCTACCAGGCTGATCACTTTCCTTTACTCTGTATTCCTTTCCTTTGCCTTTGGCCAGGTCCTTGGGGTATTTTCGGGACTGCAAACACCTCAAGAGAGAGACTCTGGTCTTCATTTACATTTGTACAGTATCTTACGCATATTTTGTACAATAAATCCATACAAACAGAACCAGGTCTGTATGTATTTTCTCAGGTAGCATATTATAGTGCAGAAATGTATTATTCTTCACAGGCTTTATATTCACACGCACCCATAGCGTACGCGTCTGTAGGCACAAACTTATGATGCAGAAGGTCTGAGAGGGTGCCTGTGGGTAATAATAATTTCTTTGTGTGACCAGTCATGAAAGATTTCTGCCAGCAGAGCAACCCAAAACTTGATGGCAGGTTTGTAGGCTGAGACACTGACCCTCTCTTGACTATTTCGGGCTGTAGAGGAGCGAGAACACTCTCGCAGCTGCTGCCTTCCCCATCTGCCTCCCCCCCTCGCCAGGACCTCAGTGACTGTGTTAGATTTAACCACAGCCTCTATTCAGGGTAAGATTTTTACCAAAGTGTCTGGTTTTGGGCAGTAGAGAAACTAGAAAGGGTAGCAGCAGAAGGCTGGTTTACTTTGTGGAATCCAGTCACTCCCCAGCCCAGCTCCACAGCCTGTGAGTCATGCTTTCCGCTTGCGTAAATGAGATAAGTTTCTCATGTATTAATTATGCCACGCTTTTCCCTGCCTCTAGTCATCTTCCATCCTGAGATTTTAAGTGGTTGATTGCTTTATCGATACTAAAAGCATGTTACTACCATAAAATTTATTATATGCAGTAGACTGTATATTCTTAAATGTTACATCTGGGTATCTTTTACAGTGTAGATTTCCAATGAAAAAGTCATCCTTCAGCGCTGATGTGAGTGAGGCCTTGGGTGTCTAGGTCAAATGGTAAGAACTCTAAAGAGGCCAGTGTCAGTCTCCCAGGAATGACAAGCATCTTGCTTATAAGCTTGTTGCCCAGCTGCTTGTCTCTGCTACGTGAAGCAGAGCATCGTTTCAGCTGCCGAGGAACAACAGCAAGTCAGTGCTTGAACCCCCAGCTGTCGTCCCCCTTCAAGAACAGCAACCCTCTGGACAGACAGACACCTTCCTCCCTCTGCACGGACACACGTCTTTCTGATTCCTTCCCCAGACGACAGATCTGCCAAGTAAATCACCTGCCGGGCCTGCATGTCAGAGCTAAGACTGTTGACATCCCCTGTGGTGTGAGATTTACACGTCACGGTGAGAGCACACGCGTGTCTGGTAGTGGATGGTGACTCCCCCAAGGACAATACCCGCTTCAGGGGCCTGGATTTCAAGCAGCTCCATCCCAAGGTCACTGTCTGCTCCCTGCCTACACAGATTTTACTCCACAGGTTGAACTAACACTGTCACACCTCAGAGCCTTGAGCTGAAAATGTCATTTTTCCCAGAATCAAATCCTGAAGGAAACTGAAGATGTAAATAATAACTCGAAAGCTGCTGATATTGTATCCGTTGGTCTTACGGATGCTAGTTTCATTGCTCTCCCAGAAAGTAAGGTGTAGTCTATATTCTATTCAATGTCTGCCTTGTCTTCTGTTGGAAATTTTATTAAGAACTCTATCAAAATCTCACACAAGGGAATGACTCCAGGAGTTGATTTTGCTCCCTTGTGCTGTTTCCTGTTTACTTCGGACGGGAAAAGTAACTGTGCTTTAACTTACATCATTTTAAGTCTGTGAAGTTGTGGTGCCCCCTAATGTCTTGAAGACTAAAGACTGGTAATTTTGTTGCTGCCTGCCTCTTAAAGCTCTCTATAGGAAAAACACTTTAAATGACATTTTGGTTTCTAAAATACATTGCAGCACTCAAAACTTGGTTTCAACAGCCCTTTTGGGATGCATTCACTTAAGGAATAAAATCACTTTCTTCCTGAATCTTATTTTCATTTTCAAATCCAGAAAAATAATTTCTCTCAGAAATTAGGTTCTTAATACTTTATGGACACCCCACAAATAAGCATGAATCAAAAAAATGTTGCACTCCTAGCATTTTATTTTGATTTTTAAAAGAATCAGTGCATACTCAGCATTTTTAAATGTAGAAGCCAATGTATGTATTAGAGAAGTTAGCCAAAAGCAACCATAATAGTAACTTTCACTTAAATCTGAAAGTGTTTTCATTGTAGTTTTTCAGTTGTTGGGTTGTTGTTTTGTTTTTGTTTCTGATACTATTAGAAGCTAAGTACTATTAGCATAAAATATGACTACAGTAACAAAGAAGTTAAAATAATTAATCAGATTTAGACAGTTCTTACAAAAAAGAAACTTACAAAAGCTTCACACGTGCTGAAAGTAAATCAGTCATAAAGGAACATTGTGCTAATCATCTGTTTTGTTGTAAGTCAGTTTCCCATGAACACTAAAACCAATAAGCAGGGAATCGATTAATTGAATCAGTAAATAAGTTCCATATATGATAACTTATAAGTTTATGGCATTTTTTTTTCCAGGTGAACACCTACACCATAAAGTGGAAAAACAATACTGTATGAATCATGTTTGCATATAGTTAGCTTCTTTCACAATTACATTCACTTAAGTAAATCCTGCTGTAGTCTCAGTTTAGCAAGTAATATGTTTGATCTTTGTTTGTTTGTTTTTTTTAAGAAAATGTATTTACTAGATAGAGTCAGAAGTGTCTGTTTCATAGAACACCCTGAGGGATGATTTTATTTTCGTATTACATTCATTATTACTTTATGAACACATGGAAAATAATGTTATACTGAAACAGAACAGTAATAGGGTTGTTGACCTCTACCGTTACAGAAGAGGGCAACACCACGTGTTCTTCCTTCAGGCAAAATACCTAATTTATCCACTTTGTGCAGAACAAGTCAGTTAAATTATCTACCTACTTACAATATTAATATATGACATTCAAAGATTATCCATCAGCAACAATTTGGGTACACGTTCAGTCTGTAAATAGGAAAAAGAGTTAAAGTATGCACAGGGAGGTTGGTGTGGTTTTGGTTTTTTTATGGTTTTCAGTCAAGGTAGAACAAAAATGCAGCTCTCCACTACCTGAAACAACGTGGCTGAGCTGAAATCAAAGAAGTCAACATGCATGTGGCACAGAGGATGAACCACATTCTGGGAAAATGACTTGAGCATTGTGGTGTCTGCTCTGCCAGGAAAAGGATTTAAATTGGTGAGAAGAATCGTGAGTAAGGATGCAGGCACCTGAATGCCTCCTAGATAAGAGAATTGATATGCAGAGAAGAGGGGATGTTATAGACTTTTAAAACACTTGCAGTTGCTTTCTCAAAGCCACTGCCATACTACTTGTTACAAAGACAGCTATGTTGGCTTTTGGAAGTGGCATGAAAACTCAAGGAACTCAGTGCCTTCGGCTGGTACAGCTGGAAAAAGTCATCTGAACTATTAACATAATAACGTCAAGTGCAAAGTGTGTCCGCTCCCCAGGACTGCTCAGTGTCACATGCAAACACCATCCTGTGTAATTGTTTCCCAGTGTCCAACATGGCAAAGTCCAGTGTAAATGACACACACAGAACACGTAACATGAGCTGTAAATGACCAAGTCCTCTGGACCAGGACAATGCCACAACTGGAATGCTGCATCCAGTGCTGGGCTCCCCAGTTCAAGGGAGACAGGGAACTACTGGAGAGAGTCCAGCGTAGGGCAACAAAGATGATGAAGGGATTGGAGCATCCCCCTGATGGGGAAAGGCTGAGAGAGCTGAGACTCTTTAGCCTGGAGTAGAGAAGGCTGAGGGGAGACCTTATTCATGCTCACAAGTATCTGAAGGGTGGGTTGAAGGAGGATGGAGCTGGACTCTTCTCAGTGGTTCCCAGTGACAGGATGGGGGGCAACGGGCACAAGCTGGAACATGGGAAGTTCCATCCAAAGATGAGGGAAAACTTCTTTGGGGTGAGGGTGTCAGAGCCCTGGCAGAGGCTGCCCAGGGAGGGTGTGGAGTCCCCTTCTCTGGAGACCTTCAAGCCCCACCTGGATGCAGCCCTGAGTGCTGTGCTCTGGGCAGCCCTGCTTTAGCAGGGGAGTTGGGCTGGATGATCTCTAGAGGTCCCTTCCCACTCTGACAATTCCCCGATTCCCTGAAATACCTCACCAATGCAGCACAAATTAAGAGTAAATAGAGTCACTTGGAATCAGTGTTGCATCTGTGAGAGGCAATGCAGCAACATGGTCTCAAACATGTGAATACTGGCCTTTTTGGGAAATTCAGTTTTCCCCACGTAAAATTCCCCAACGAATACACTGAACAATGATGACAGCAACAAGGATTATTCCCTACTTCTCTATTCCCTGTCCTATATTCCACCTGTTAATGTCATATTTATAGCAGAATCACTTTTAAAATCTAGATTAAAAACACCATTTCCCCGTGACCATCAACTGATGTACAGAACACCACTCCTCTTGCTCAACAGCAGATCTGACACGGTTTTGTTGGGGGAATAAAAAGGAACAACTTGCTTCCTCCTTTCTGGCTCAACAAACAGCTTCAACATTTGTTTTTGGTACCTGATGTGGAGCAAGATGGTGTATGGTAAACAGTCCTAAGTGTCCCAAGACAGGAAAAGCCCTCCGGTGTGGTGAAGGGGCTCTGCCCAACGGCTGCTCACATTGGGCTGGTTTGCCAGAGGGAATTCCTTAACTCTGCTCAGCCAAGGGGCCAAACTATGGAAGACACCTGTCTAAGCTCGTTTTGGCTGTAGGCTTCAATTTAACTCCCTACCTTACATTTAAAATTTCAAATAGTTTACTTGCCTTGGGCGTTGCTAAATAAATCCAGATGTACCTATCTTCCCAGATTAACTACACACCTTTACACGGTATTTCTGCTCGGTAACTGTTAAGTTTGTTTTAAAAGCCTATCAGAATTTTTTTAAAAAATTAGTATTTTTTCTGAGAACAGAAATTATTGCTCATTTGTGACATATTTTTGTATTACTCTTCACCTCTGCAAATAGTTTTGTTTCTAATTTTGCCATACTGATGACGTTGCTGTACACTGCTCCTAATTTACTGAAATCAGAAACTGATTATCTTGCAGTTGTCCTTTGCATCTTTCTCTTTCCCAACACTCCTTGCTCTCAAGTTTCGCTTTCTTTTCTGGCTGGTCTTCAGCACCACCTGGTGTCTGACTGTTGCTTGTTCGTTCTGTAAAGGAGAACTCAGCATATTTCAAACATCATAGAGTAACGTTTCATTGGAATTCTATTTAACAGTTAGGGGAAATAATTAATACAAATAGTCTTTTATTGTAGCAAGAATGAAAAGATTAATGTCTGATGACAGGAAAAACCTCAGAGGACAAAAGTCATAAACTTCTAATGTAGTATGAGAACGTAATGACTCAGATATGCAAACTATTTAACTGACTACCCCAGTTACTACTAGAGGATAGAAACTATGTCTAATGAAATCTAGAGTGATAAAACGCAGCAGAAAATATAGTCACCGTATAATGAAGTTTGTCCTAAATTCTACACAGATCAAATGATTTCCATTGTTTTGATGCGTTCTCAGAACCTAAGGGCTTCCTGTTCTATCCGCACAAAGTGTTGTACAACAGTGGGTAGTTCTGCAAGCTGCTGCTCCTACTGACCTGCAACGGTGGCACACCTGGCCTGCAGAAAAACAGAAAGGGCAGGCAGAACAGTTCTGAAGAGTAACTGGAAAATAACCTACGAAAAGAAAAATAACCTATTGCTGTTGTTTCCTAATGCTTCACTGAAGCCACCTCTACTTGTTTTGTCTCAGATAATTAATAGATAGATGGAGAAGAATGAGGGGGGATCTGAGCAACACCTAGAAATACTTAAAGGGTGGGTGTCAAGAGGACAGGGACAGTCCTTCTTCAGCGGTGCCCAGTGGGAACCACTGAGAAGAGTCTGGCTCCATCCTCCTTCAACCCACCCTTCAGATGCTTGTCAGCATGAAGAAGGTCTCCCCTCAACCTTCTCTCCTCCAGGCTAAAGAGTCCCAGCTCTCTCAGCCTTTTCTCATCAGGGAGATGCTCCAATCCCTCCATCATCTTTGTTGCCCTATGCTGGACTCTCTCCAGTAGTTCCCTATCTCCCTTGAACTGGGGAGCCCAGCACCAGATGCAGTATTCCAGCTGTGGCCTCACCAGTGCAGAGCAGAAGAGAATGACCTCCAGGCATTCCTCTGACCAATCCTCCAACTATTTTCGGTTCGGTTTCTCAAGCCTGAGGCAGACCACTGCTTCAGCAGCCTGCAACTACTTTCTCTTTCAAATACCCGCCCACAAGCCCACATAAACTCCTCCTCACATGCGCACATTCACTTCTTTGAGCTATAAAACCTCCCACAGGGAGTATTTTCCCCGCCCCAACGCTCCTTTTGCGGAGACGGGGAAAACATAAAGTCAGCCACATGCCGCTGTACGGCCCAGCAGTGGCTTAGCACGCTGTTTCCCTCTCCCCACCACCTCCACAACCACCGGCGGTCCTGGAGCTGGCTGCGGAACCCTTTCCCCGGTGCCTAAGCCACCACAGCGGGCGCCGCCTCAGGGCAAGCCCAGGCCTCTGGGCCTACCTAGGCCGCGGCCCGGAAGCGGAAGCGGTGTCCGCGGTGCATTGTGGGTATCGGCGGCTGAGGCGGAGCCGGGTCTGAATGAAGGCGCCGCGGGCGAGGGGCTGCTGAGCGCCCCGGGGCTGCCCCAGCCCCGCTCCCCTCCTTCCCTCCCTCCTTCCCCTCACCCCCGACATGTCTTACAACAAGATCCCGCCGCGCTGGCTCCACTGCCCCAGGAGGGGACAGCCCGTGGCAGGTGAGCGCCCGGCCCGGCCCGGTCCTGGCCTGTGGCGGCAGCGGGGACCGCTCCCTCCCGTTCCCGGCGCTTCCCTGCCCGCCCGACCCGGCCCCTCAGGCCCCCGCTTCTCCTCAGCGCCGTGGGGCAGCCGCGACCCCTCACTCTCCGGCCCGTCCGGGGCTTTTTGTCCCGGCAGCCGGTGGCTATTGCCCCCCGGAGCTCCCCGGGCCGCTGTTTGTCCCAGGGTACCGGCCCCGCCTTCTGCTTGTCGTGCTGGGTTCTGGCTACGCACTGGTTAAGTTGAGGACTAAAACTTTTCCCCACTGTCACATGTAGGAGGCTACAGGAAGGCTGGGGAGAGTCTGTTTTCAAAGGCCTGCAGTGACGGGATGAGGGTAAGGGATTTAAGTTGGAGAAGAGCAGATTTAGGTTGGATATTAGGAACAAGTTCTTTCCGCTGAGGGTGGTGGAACACTGGAACAGGTTGTCCAGGGAGGTGATTGAGGCCCTTTCCCTGGAGATATTAAAGGTGAGGCTCAGTGAGGCCCTGGGCAACGTGGTCTAGTTGGGGGTGTCCCTGAGACTGCGGGGAGGTGGGACTAGATGACCTTTGGAGGTCCTTTCTGGCCTGGATGATTCTGTGATCTGAGGAGAGAGGTGGCATCCTGGCGTGCAGAAGCTGCTGTGCTGGAGCACACCTCAGCCCTGACCCGTCCACTCCGAGCAGCCTCTTCCTTCTTGGGACTTGTGGTGGTGTTTGTTTCTTTGTTTTCCTGAAGGCTCTGATGTTTATCAGTGTTGCCCGTTTACCATGCTGCCTGACAGTGGCCTGTGAGTCACCGGTGTGTCCCTAAGTTCTTTAGCTGGAGGATGAACTTAAGTGCTGTGCTCCAAAGTTTCATGTGTGTGTTTCAGGTTTTGTCAGTAATTGTTGTCATCTTGGATGTTCTTACCTGTAACGAGCTGTCTGCCTCGATTGTTGCTGGGTACTTAGTCTTCCTGGCATCTGGTGGCAGTGAATTAAGTATCATGTAAACATGCAGCTTTTGATTGTGACTGACTTCAGATGAATGCTTCGCCTGCTACCTAGTGTGACATAAAGCAAACAAACTTTGCTCTTTTTAGTTTTCTAGAGTTCTTTCCTTTATAAGTTAAGCAATTCCAAACTCCAGGGTTTTTTCCTTGATATTTTCTAGTTTTCACTCCTCTTGTCTTCCTACCTGTGATAATTTAAAGTTTGTTCTTTTTTCTCAAAACACAGCATTTGCCACTCAGTGTGCTATTCTAGATGGCACTGTACTACAATCTAATTAATAGTTACAATTCCTGCATTTTCTGCCTCACATTTCTACATCATCTTCTTACACTTTTTTGATGGCAGTTGGTTGTGAAACTGAAGACACTGTTTACAGGTTTATTTAGGACCTGGTGAGACATCTCAGTAGGCTTAATCTTCCCATCAAAATGCGTTGTTTGGCATTTATCAGTATTTCATTTCAGTTCCTCATTTTGTGGGTTACTGGTTTCCCTCAAAATCCTACAGAGAGATTTGATAACCTAAGTTGTTAGTGTTTGGCCGTGACAAAGGTAGAGCAATGACTCTTTATTCTTTGCTTTTCTGCCCGGCAAGTTCTTGATCTCTAGAAGTTTTTCGTTTTGCTTGTTTGTCTGTTTTTTAAGCCGTGGCTTCTCAAATGTAGTAACATAGAGTAAGCAAGAATGCAGTTCATCAGCATGTCATCTGCTGTGCCATCACTGCTTGTGTGTTTGTTTATTCAGCAACTGCAAGGTAATTCTTTTCCATTCAGTCCCATCGTTTTCATTCTTGGGGAGCACAAGAAGCTACTGCATTAAAAAAAAGAGAGAAGTGCTTGGTTCATTCTTTGGCTGCCTTATTGTAATGTATTCTTACCTTAGTTCGTGTGATTTTTAGGGTATTTTTGTGTACAACTTGCTGAAAGTAAGTGAACTACAAACCTCCTCTCCTTTTTTTTTTTTTCTATTTTACATTCAGAGACATCTAACATTTTATTGAGACTTAACTGTTAGAGTTTATTGATGTTGGTGCTGTCTCCCAGAGGTGTTATATTCTAGTTTTAATTAGCATTTCAATCAAATTTGTAAGCATCTCTATACGACTTTATTATTGTTACACAAACAGATGGGAATAATGTTGCTGACCAAGGTTTGTCTGGCTTCTGTGGACTAATGTTTGTCAAGTGTTTGGTCATAACCCTCTTGTCTGATGTTTGTGGCGTCTAGAATTTCTTGTAGACCAAATAGGGGTTCTGATGAGACTTGGAGGTCTTCCATTGCTTTAACAGGACCCATCATTCTGAATGGGCTGAATGGATCTGTCTGCCGTTATTTTCCTGTTGACTTCTTTAAACATTAGTGTTTTGCTGCCACGTACTGGTTTTATGATACAGCAGTTCAGAATGGAACGTTTTCGTGTTTATTGCCTTGGGGTGGGATCTCAGTCAGGTGCTTTATCAAAAGAGTTTGCCTTGAACTCTTAGATCTGAAGCGATCAGGCTGCTTCAGCCTCACTGCCTTGGCATCACCATCTCTGCAGGTCCCTGCTTTTAATAAGCACTGAAACCCCAGTCTGTTTTGGTTTAGCCATGGAGAGTGCTAGTAAGATATTGAAGAAAAGATATGAGAAGTGTCTCGGCAGTGTCTTTCAGTCTCCTTCTATTGATTCACTTTAGTTAATCCTGCTCTAGACATACATGCAGTGTCGGAATGGTGAAATACTATTAAAAACATCCATATTACATAGGGGTTATAGAGAGAACACCTCAAACAGATGAGTTATGCCTCTCCTTCAGGAAGCTGCTGAGATATAGCTTGTTGAAGTTGGGGAGAATAATATGATGATGGATTGTCATTGTTGTGGTTTTACACTCTTTCCTAGGCATCTGTTATTGACCTGTTTTGGTGATGAGATTCTAGATGAAATGGCTGTTTTGAGCCAGCATAGTAGTTCTTGAAACAAAAGGCTGTTATTTTTTAGGGTGGTGTTGTTTGGTTTGGTTTTTTTTAATTGTGAATTCCACTACATTGTCTTACGTCATACTCTGCACTGGTGAGGCCACAACTGGAATACTGCATCCAGTTCTGGGCTCCCCAGTTCATGAGAGACAGGGAACTCCTGGAGAGAGCTCAGTGTAGGGCAACAAAGAGGATTAAGGGATTGGAGCATCTCCCTGCTGAGGAAAGGCTGAGAGAGCTGAGACTCTTGAGCCTGGAGAAGAGAGGGCTGAGGGGAGACCTTCTTCATGCTGACAAGTATCTGAAGGGTGGGTGAAGGAGGATGGAGCCAGACTCTTCTCAGTGGTTCCCAGTGACAGGACGAGGGGCAACGGGCACAAGCTGGAACATGGGAAGTTCCATCCAAAGATGAGGGAAAACTTCTTTGGGGTGAGGTTGTCAGAGTCCTAGCAGAGGCTGCCCAGGGAGGGTGTGGAGTCCCTTTCTCTGGAGACCTTTGGGACCCACCTGGATGCAGCCCTGAGTGCTGTGCTCTGGGCAGCCCTGCTTTAGCAGGGGAGTTGGGCTGAATGATCTCCAGAGGTCCCTTCCCACTCTGGCAATTCCCTGATTCCATGATCTTATTCAGATTTCCCTTTTGTAACATTGTGCACTTCATACAGGCTGGACCCTCCTAATCAATGCTCAATCTAAATATACCACAGTCATAAAATGTTAGATTACTTTGATTTAAGTGAGCTGACCTCTATTGCCTTTAAACTTCTAAACTTATTTGTGAATTCTGACAACTATAACTAAAATATATTCTAATTCAACTGTTATTGATACTTCTGTGATTACTTTTTACTGAAGGTGAACTCTAAGTGTGCTCAGCACGTTGCTTTGAAATCCCTAAGTTGTATGTCTACATAAACATGAGTATACATAAAATACCCTAAAATTTGATTATCTTTCATAGGGAAGTTTTTACCTTTGAAGACAATGTTAGGACCAAGATATGATGATCAGGTTGCTGAAGAAAATCGTTTTCACCCAAGTAT
The DNA here is from genome assembly GCA_013400375.1 of Thinocorus orbignyianus. NCBI lineage: Eukaryota > Metazoa > Chordata > Aves > Ciconiiformes > Thinocoridae > Thinocorus > Thinocorus orbignyianus. Next base: position 500,650 of record VXBW01003926.1, on the reverse strand, counting down.
GTTATCCAACTACTTAAAGAGTCTGAAGGTAAAGTTAAATTTTCTATTAACTGAAACGTTATTTTCATTATTAATGTTTATTCAAACATGTTCAGATTTGAAAAAAAAAGTGGTTGATGACTTCCTTTGGGACACCTGTATGGAATTATTTTATTTTATTTTATTTTTTTTACATTTTCAGGTTTTCTTTCCAACTCCTGAATTTCCATAAGTACTTTCTTACAGGCAAGAATTTTGCAAAATCCTCCAGCTCGTTCACTGTATTAGCAGCAAGAATCTCGTTCTTCTCTGGCATTACTGTTGCATCTTGAAGAGATGTTGTTGTCAGAATTCAAGTAGTCTGAGTTTGTAGTTTTACAAATGACTCTGGCGTATGCATATGTTAAGTTGCAGTTTTGCTTATAGGAATGAAAGCATTTAAAAGTGACAGGAGGAATTGACAGAACTCTTCTGTAGTTGCAGTGTATAATTCTACTCTATTTATACCTTGACTGCTTTATGGTATTTAACCAGTCATTCCTGAGGATGGAAGAAAACAATTTATGGATTTCATCCAGTTACTTTTTAGTGAAAAAAAAAATGCATACATGGAAAATAAAATTAGGAGCATGGATTGGGACCCAGGAATGTGGGTGGCTGCCTGTGTCATTAGGCTAGAGAGTTCCACTTCTGCCTCGTTTCTTCATTCCCTGTTTAACCCATTTCTGTCTTGTCGTACTTCAACTTGTATGTTGCTCTGCACTGTAGCACAGCTTTGACAATAAAGGTGGGAAACGGGACATTTCCATCCTCTCATGTAGTGTAGAGGTCTGTGAAATGTTGTGCCCAGTCCAGTGCATCTGGACAGGTGGGAAATGGAATTTTGAACCTCCCAGACAAAAAAAGGTCCTACAACCTTATTCTCTTTGTTTATTAAACTGTTATATAGAAGGTTAACACTCGTGTGTTTGGTTTTTTACTATATATTTTCTAAAACTAATCATGCCAGTGGCATTTTTTGCTGTTTTTATTTTCACTTTTTTTGCTGTTGATCTAATTTAAAATAATTCTGAGCTTTTAAAACTATATTAGAGCTTAAACAACAAAAGAATCAGGTGACTGAAATATGGGAATCTTCATTTGATGAGTCTTAATTAGGATTAGGTATGAAGTAGATGGTGAGCAGTGGTGAATGTAACAGTGATAGAGCTATGTGTGGGCTAGTGTGATAAGCAAGTACTATCAGTGAAGCAGATGTGCCTGTTCCCAGGTTTTTTCTTGTTGGAAAAATCCCAGGATTTTTCTTGTTTGAGTTCTTGAATCTATGCATCTAAATTCTATTTGAGTTCCTCTTTTATGTATCACGTTGTTTTTGGCTCTGACTGGCTTTAATGGACACACCTAGAATTTTCACCATTTTGCTACTAATACTTTGCAGAATGAATCACTTCTGAAACCCGATTATTACTTAAGTCCATATAATTTATCTCCCAAATAAGAGACTTCACTAGAAACTTTTAGGTCTGGATTTTGGTAATAGTGAGATATTGCTGCTATCACAGATCTTTGAGGGTACTGGTTCAGTGTTTAAAACATCTGTCTGTGAGGAACTTTCTCTAACAAGCTTCCTGTGCAATTTCTTTTTGTATTAGAACTGGTTGCCAAAAATCTGAGTGTTAGAAACTGGTTTGATGAGGGACAGCAACCCTCATTTTCTTCTGATTGCCAATATTGTCATAGTATCTTAACAGTATCATAAAAAATTTGCAGGAACAATTTGCAACAGTGAAAGATTTTTTTGTTTCTCTGGTAGATATGTTAGTACTGTTCATGATTTATAAAAGGTAGTTTTATTTCTGTTTTGAGGACCTGGGACATTAGTTGACTCAAAAGAATGTTTGGGCAATTAGTGTGCTCAAGTTACAGTATTCCTGTAAGGAAAACTAATCAGTTTTTCACCCACATTATTGTTTTCACAGATAAATTCAATCACTGATTTAAACTATTTTCCTCAAGTAAGAAAATAGTCTTACTATTTTCTGGAGTCTGGAGAGAATTCAGAGTATTGTAGTATGCTCTTTCCCTCCTGGGGAGGATGTTTTGAAGTTCCAACATCTAATGAGAAACTTCTGGGGTCATACATGGGGAACCTTGCTAAGCCCATTTCAGTGCACAGCAGCAGCAGCAAAGTGCCTGCATAAGGCATTAATAGCTGGAGGTAGCTGGAATGTGAGAAAGTGAGGAGGAAGGCTTTTATAACTGTAGGAGGACATGGAGAATCTGGCCAAAATAAGTATGAGCAGAATGGAGGTAGTATGAAGATCATAGTATTATTATATGTAGAAGATAAGAATTTCAAGCTGCCAGTGAGCTATTTTTTCCCTTTCTATCCAGTCATCTTTTACACTTACAAGGGAGAAAAATACCTAGTTTAAATTCTGTTTCAATGCGGTGTCTAAGGTTGTGGTGTTGCATCAGTCCTTGTAAGAAATAAATGTATGTTTCAGTGAGAAGTTGCTAAAAAACTTAAAATTATTGTTTTTTCCCAAAAATTATGTCATTCAATGATGGCTGAGCATGGTGGACTGAAAGATGTGATTAATGCAGAACATTGGCTGGAAAACCAATGTATTTTTTCCAGTGGGTGACAGTTTTAGCTTAGATAATCTTTCAAAAATCAGCTCCTATTAAGAACTTTCTAGGACCAAACTTATGAGAGGATGACTGGTGTGATGTCAGAGTCTTGGAGCAGAGCAAAGCACCTTCAAGGTGAACGTACGTGTAGTAGCATCTATTCTATAGGTGAGAATTGTGGTCAGTTGGGGGAAAAGGGGAAACATAACTGCCATTTTTAAAAAGGGGAAAAAAGGAAGACTGAGGGAACTACAGTCTCACCTCTGCCCGGCAAGATAGTGGGGGAGATTCTCCTGGGAACCACGCTAAAGCACATGGAAAATAAGGAGGTGGTCGATGGCTTCACCAGGAGCAAATCACTCCTGAGAAATTTGGTGACCCTCTACAATGGTGTTACAACATTGGTGGGTAAGGGAAGAGCAGTGGCCATCATCCACCTGGACTTGTTGACAAGCATTTGACAGTGTGACCTCTTTGTCTCTGAGTTGGAGATACGTGGATTTGACAGCTGGACCACTTGTTGGAAAAGGAATTGGCTGGATGGTCACACTCAAAGAGTTATGGCCAATGGCTCGATATCCAAGTGAAGACCAGTGACAAATGGCATTCCTCTGGGGTTGGCATTGGGACCCAGGCTCTTTAACATCTTTGTTGGTGACATGGACAGGATAGAGTGCACACTGACCAGGTCTGCTGGTGACACCAAGCTGTGTGGTATGGTTGACGTGCTGGAGGGAAGGGATGCCATCCAGAGGGGCCTTGACAGACCCTGCCAAGGTGGTTCTGTGTGAACCTCATGAAGTTCAACAAAGCCAAGAGCAAGGTCCTGCATGTTGGTTGGGGCAATCCAAGCACAAATAAAGGCTGGGAGGAGAATGGATTGGGAGCAGCCCTGGGGAGAAGGATTTTGGGATATCGGTTGATGAGAAGCTCAGCGTGACCTGGAAATAAGCGCTGGCAGCCCAGAAAGCCAACCGTGTCCTGAGTGTTTCTTTCTTCCTGGGCTGGAACTGAATGCAAAACCCTTTCCTCTCAAATGATATTTTTATTAAATCTTAATCTGTGATAAGAACTTTTTGCCCTTAGCTGAGAGCATCTTGGAAGCGTTGTACCTAACCCCATACTGTGCATAAAAGGACAGGTGATCAAACTTAGGTGTATAGAAGTTGGGGAGGACAGTAGGGGCCATCTAAGTGGCTTCATAGTCCAGAGTTTGCAGGTAGAAACACACCTGATTCTCATATCAGTCTTTTTGCCAACTCAAACCACACTGTGAAACAAGGAGGAATTTGGAACTGATTTGGACATTACACTGCAAATCTTATGCTGCTGACTTAGCACTATGATACTTCTTGGTATCTGACATCTGTATCACAATATGTGATATAAAAGTATATCATCAGAACTTCGACTACCATGGATGACTACCTACCTCTGTAGATAATTGAAAATTTACCTTTGGGCGTCTACTGAACAACATCTCTGTGTGAAGCAGCTGTTCCTGAACTGTATTCCAGTAATAATTAGAATTTATCTTTACCGAATTGCCTGGAAGCAGTGTTTTAATTTGTCATTCTCCCAACTTCACTGCTAAATGATTTCCAGTCTATTGACTGTAAGGTAAATAAAAGCTGATCAGAATCCTGTTTACGAGTAAGTGCTGGAGTTTTAAATATATTGAAGATAGAGCATTGTTCTGTGTTTTTGCATGTGTAACATGCTTCACTGCTGATGGATTTTTAAGTGCACTGTTGATGTACCTTTAAAAAAGAGAGAGCTATGGAACAAGGGTTTTGCTGAACTACCACTCTTAAAATACCTTTTAAAAAGACGCCTGGTTTCACGGTGAGCATCCTACCTGAAAGCATGACATTCAGCATTTTGGCCAAAAGCAGTTAGTTGCAGTTGTGAGGCAGGAAACCAGGAAAATGCTGTGAGTACTCAGGTGTGTTAGTGAGCTGGTTTTGAATGGGACCACTGGGAGGTGTATTGTTGGTGGAAATTTTGTTTGGATTAAAGATCAACAGGATGCGCTTCACTGGTGTTCTCTGTGTGTTGGATGCCACCCAGTGGAATTTCTGCTTTCCATCTTGCTTTTAAAAAACAGTAGTTTCCACAAGGCTGTTTTAAAAGACCTATTTTACAGCTATAAAAAACCCAAACACTAAACAAGTAAGATCATGCACAAGGGGACACATTAGCGTAGAATGGACAAGGCAGCCTGATTTCAGGTACCTCCTAATATCTGAAGATCTTCTAAGATTTCAAGTTGGTTTACATTTTAGCTTAGAATATAATGTTTCTAAGAATTTAAGGGAATTTTTGTTTTAAACTTTAAAACATACTTGTTTGTTTTGCACTGTAATTTAGTGGATGGGTAAGTGAAGAGTTATTTCTGAGCCTGTACTTGTATATAAGTCTCAGTAGTTTAGTTTTTCTTACGGTACTTCCACTGTGCCAGTGTTTAATAACTTAAAAAACAGGAGCACACGATTCTACCTTGTTTATCTTTTACACATGTTAAAATTATTCTTTATCAGAGACTTTCCCGCTGTTAGCAGATTTCTTGTATTTAGAAATCTTGGTGACAACAAACTGAAATGTTGGAATTGATGGCTAGCACTGATTCAGACACCAGCTTTCACAAAGAGACACAGATGACTGGAATGGTGGTAAAATCAAATTTTTATAGATTTTATGAACAAATGCAATATTTAAGGACTTTTAAATTTGCAAGTGTAGCCTACTCTTGCTTTTAATATGCACTGATATTTGAACCACATATGTGTTTACTTTTTTTTTTGTTTGTTTATTTTCTTTAGGTTAAAATGGGTTTACTGGTAGACTTGACCAACACCACTAGATTCTATGACAGGAATGATATAGAGAAAGAAGGGATTAAATACATAAAGCTCCAGTGTAAAGGGTAAGTCACCTGCACTTTGTTAATATTTAGCTTTTACTTTGAAACATCACACTGAAATAATTAATTTTTTTTTCTCTTCCCTTCCCCCCAGTTGTCTCCTAACTTGTGTGTTCCTGTGTTTTTAGGCATGGTGAGTGCCCTACACCTGAGAATACAGAAACATTTATTCGTGTATGTGAACATTTCAGTGATAAGAATCCCTCAGAGCTTATAGGTATGTCTTTTTATATCCATCTTACATCCATCATTAGTTTTTACTGTTAATTTCTTTCATATTTACTCAGAACTGCAGTCAAGTTGGAGAAGAAAAAGGCAGGGACTGGGAGATTCTTCCCTATGATTTCCTAAGAATGCTATGATTCTTCTCAAAAAAAGTTCCACAAGTATGTGATATCAAAAGTGAGGAACGGCTCGATAAGAATGAGTATTGTCAGTCATCAACAATATTTCAGCACTGGCACCAGAACGTGAAATACTGTTGATGACTATCTTGTTCTCATTAATCAGTTCCTCATATTTCACTCTCACTTCAGCAGTTCCTCCACGTGATCCTCCAACAGTATTTCAGAACTTGAAGTATTGTTATGGTCAGCAATTTTTATGGAACATGGTTAGCATGGTGATATCCTTTAAATGGCAGACTCATTTAACTGTTATTTCAACTTCTAAAGTGCCATTTTTAGTGATGAGGCACTAGCTTTTTGACTTCTATGAATTTTGGGATGTTCTTCCATTATTTACATTGTTTCCCCTCTATGGAGAAATAGTCAGGTATAGTCAAGAAGAAAATAACGCGTTGAATAAGCTTTTACATAACCTGTGATTTGGGCTTTCATAGTAAAAGGGAAATGTTGGGATTTTTCATTTTCTTTCCATGATTTACTGAAGATCTGGTTCTGCTTCTGGACATCTATTTCCTCTGACAGAGGAACTGATCAGAGGAACTGGTGTGAAGGGTATTTTTGTCAGAAGCAAAAGCAGCCTGAGGCAGCGATAGCGCTGCACGTTGTGTGATCTTTCCCTTCTGAGCCATTGGGCTCATTGCTGAGATGCTTCTTATCTTCATCATGTGTATAAAATTATTGACTTAACCTTCTAGCAGCGGCAGTAACAGCCTCAGGACTTACTGATATCAATTGAGTGCAAGTTCATTTCCATGAGATATGATAGGGGAGCGTGTGGAAGACAAGATAGATATTCACATTTTGTCTGAATGAACATGAAGTGAGTTGTTGCTAACTTTGCTTTCTGACTGTGGTAGAAAAATAAGGAAGTGAATTAAAGATTAAGCAACTTGCTCCATGGTCACAACTGAAAAATATGTTAATATTAAGAATAACTGTGATCGGAGTTAGTGGAAACTCTAATACTCTGATATTTATAAACGAAAATGCAGTGTGAGGAAGAGGCAACATCCTGCCTGAATGCTTTACATTTTTAATAGCACAGATTTAGCCTGGTTTATCACTAGATGGTGCTGTTGCCTTGAGAGAAAAAGAAAGTTCCAGTGCATTAGACTCTTCCCTGCCTTTCCCTGGGGGATGAATTCAGTAAAATAGAGGCTGAAGACTTAATTCTTTTTTTCTTACATTGAAAAGATAAGTAATTCAGGGTGATTATACTGTTGTATAGTTTTCTTTTTGTAGGCTTTTTTTTTTTTTTCTCCCCCAAATAAATAAGGGGTCTTAGCATGGTAATAGCAAATTTGTAATAGAATTGTGGTTTATTGACATTACTTTCAAGTTTAAGATAGGGTAATCTGGCTATCTTTTTTTTGTGTCTGATGGTGTGAAATGAATGTAAGGCTTGTTGAATCCACTACAAACACAATTTAAATTTGATTGTATTATCTCTGATAAGCATTTGAGCAGTCATAAGAAAATACTTTGAATCTTATGCGTATTAGCCATGTTTCAGTTGCATTAAAGATAGTGCTCTTGAGTTGGGATAAATTGAAGGATCCTATACTCTTGTTGCTAATAATTTGCAGAAAGAATACAAGAAATTGCTTTTTAGGCTTATTTGCCTTACGTGATGGGAAGAGAGATAAGTCTTTAAAGTTAGTGATGAAGGTAAAAGGATCCAAAAACGCAATTGGGAAACTAAAGCACATTTGTTGAAACTACTTGCAAGTGCTTATGCCCTTTCTTTGTCCTGTCTAGGTGTCCATTGCACGCATGGTTTCAATAGAACTGGATTTCTGATCTGTGCCTTTTTGGTTGAGAAGTTGGACTGGAGGTAACTTTGCATGTTAATTCCCTGGGATTTGTGTAGAGGTACCAAAGGATTTTCTTCAGCATGTTTCCCTCATTCTCCTGACAGCTGTGCTAACGTATTCACTGTTCAAAACTGCCTACTAATCTCAAGCAAAGAATCTATTTTGACATTATTCATATCATCCCTTGGTAGCTTAGCCTGTCTCAGCCAAGCTTTCCAGGTCCAGTAGGTCAAAATCCAGCTGTACCTGCTGTGTGGGCACTTTTCTTGTATTGTGTCCCTTACCTGTGACATGTCCTGCAGTTTGAGTAAGAATACAGAGTTTGGGTGTGCCTGAAAGATTATTTCTATTACTTTTTTTTTAATGTAGGTTTACATGTATGCTCTTTTGGTTTCTTGAGTTCTGGAGAGATCAGCTAAGAGCAACAGCAGAGTGACATACTTGCCCTTGGAGGGTCGGGAGGAGACAGAGTCCTTGTTTCCAGCTTGTTTGACTGAAGCCTACGGCATGCTTCTACACAGGCTCACCTGTTGGTTTTGTGACTTCAAAATGCTCTTCATAGAGTAGTGAACTTTTCCAAATAACATTAGTATGAAAAAAGAAAAAAAAGTTGCCCATACCATGCTGGTGGGCATGACTTTTGTGTGTTTGGTTGTAGTTTTGAAACACTGTTTCCTGCCTGATGGGGTCCCATGCAAAGCCCCTTAAGTGTTCTGATGGTAATTCTTGTGTGGTCCAGTAAGTGATGACAGTTCTACTCCTGTTGCTGCATTTTCTTATGACTGGAGTTGTGATTTATTTGGTGCTCAGTGTGTCTGTGCCAGCTCTTTGCAAGGAACTGGGTTGTTGTCTGTTAGTAAATTTGGGAGTAAAGACGTTGGAGTAATGGAGACACAGCACCGTTAGAAGTAGGTGGCTTAATTTTGACAGGATCTTAGCTCAATTAGGCACAGATACAGGTACCTTCATGGTAGGATTCTAGTTGTTCCTATGAAGTAGCAAATTTGTATACTTTTAATCTAACAATTTAAAATTAAGATGCACTAATCAGACTCAGAGTTGGTCCTTTGTTCTGAAAAGGAGACACACTTGACTCTATTTGAAACTCCAGCTTCTGTTCAGTCTCTCTTTGTTGCCAAACCTCTGTGGGAAAAGCCTTAAAACTTAAGAGTCATAAATCTTATTATTTTTTTTTTTCCTCATTCAGGTAGTAATTGTATCAAGTTTGTTCATCTCTGTCCAATTATTTTAACAGAACACCCAGCTATCACCTTGATAGGGAAAGATATCCACAGCAAAAGAATGAGTTTTGGCAAGGTGGCAGTTAATGCTAAGCATTGTATCGAGATAAATCCAATTTGATTTATCATTCTTTAAAATAAGGCAGTATTATTTGCTGATGAGGAAATGAGATTTTCCTGATGGAAAAATCCATCCATATTCATTCCTTAAGCATATGATATAGGAGTGCTGCTGATGTATTGTGAATTCTGAGATACATTTTGCAGTTGGTTTAAAGAAAGGTCATCCCGACTGAAAGCTCTCCAGGTAGTAATCAGAAACCTTCCTTGATTCTCTTTTTCTCATCTCTGTTTTCCCACAGACTCTTAGGTTTCTAGAACTTGCAAAATTTGTTTTCTTTCAGCAAGGTTTCTGTGCTTTAAGTCTGTGCTACCTCTTTTGGCCTTCGTTGCCATTTATTTCAGAGCAGTATAGGGTTCTAATATCATTCGAGACAAATTTGAGTGTCTTTCAGGCCCATTCATTTTGCTTTCTTTTGGCCTTTCAATGGCATTGATTACAGAAAATCTGAAACAGTTTAAGAAAGATACCAAACTAAAAACTGTCTGGTGAGGGTGAAATTAAGAGTCTTAGAAAACAGACTGAGGAAAGAAATCCTTCTAAATAACTCAGATTCTTAAACTGTTATTTCTGAGATACAATGACTAACCATCAGATAATCTCACCCTTGAAATGTTTTGTTTTCTACTCTTACCAAAGATCAGAAAACAGAACCAAATTTACTGGTTCTGAGGAAGTGGTTCTTTACCTCGTAAAGTTCTCAGGCTCTGTAAAAAATGCCTTTTGTATTTGAATTCTTTTTTCCATTGTTGTTCCGTGTTTTCCTTGTTCTAGTAGCAAGCTATTCTCTTACCTTATTTTCACAGCATATAATATGGGCTTTTATTCCAGCTTTTAAGATTTGTGCTTGTCAAGGAGCCTTATGGGGGCATATACCTTTTGTGATTTCTCATCTCTTTGATTTAGCAAGATTTCTGAATGTTGATCTACAGAGCATTACTGCTCCGCACAGCTGTGATAAATTGAAGACAGAATTATATCTGGTGCTTTGTGTTTAACGTTTTCATAGGTTCTGTGGAAATAGCAGCAATAAACCCCTTGTGCTGTGCTCGTTGTATAGTTGGCAGTGCATTCCAGCTGGCTAGTAAAGGTGCATGACTGTTAGTTTTGGTTTCTGTGATCCAGCCTCCAGTTTATTAAAGTGCTTAAGTGTTAGCTGCGTAGTAAAAAGGCTTCTGAATTGCAGGTTTTTATGAGGAACTTCCAGAAAGAGAAGTAATTTTAAAAGATTAGGATGCTTTTTCACAGTGTGACAGCAAAACCTCTGGTGAAAGATAATTCGTAGGGGGGAAAATGTAGCCATAGTTGAAATTCAGCACTTTAGTTTTTCTTCATTGAGTTTGTTCAACTTTTTCTTTGTCTTTTTTGTCTTCGTTCAGTCCCTAAGTACTTGTTTATGTGCCACCCATTCCTTTTCTGTAGCAGTAATAAAAGTTTTGCCTGGATGACTAGCAGGCCACTGTTAGCTGTGATAAGGAAATGAAGCAGTTCAAGTTACAGTTACTTCTGAGAACATCCACAGTCCCTACATAGTTATGCAGGCTCTTGTGCGAGAGTGACTATTGCCAGGCATGACATTTCAAGTGTAAGGAATGCTTTTGCAATTACCCAGTTTGGAAATTTAAAAAAAATTCTTAGTCCCAATATATCTTGTGTTTATAAAGGCATAATGTGACTAAAACATGTAAATGAAGCATCCAGAGTAATTTTCAATTTTTATTTGACAGTATTGAGGCTGCTGTGGCTACTTTTGCTCAGGCTAGACCACCAGGTATTTATAAAGGTGACTACTTGAAGGAATTATTTCGTCGATATGGAGATGAAGATGATGCACCGTCACCACCTGAGTTACCAGAATGGTGCTTTGATGAAGATGAAGAAGAGGATGATGATAATGGCAAAACAGGAGGCCAAGAATCAGAACCTGGATCCTCAAGCTCTTCCTTTGGCAAGAGGAGAAAAGAACGTCTAAAACTGGTATTTTTGATTAACAACTTTATATTCTAATTTTAAATTTAATTTCATGAACTGATAGTCATCAGTTACTGCATAGTATGTACTACATGAGTGTCAGTGCTCTTGCAAATGAGGACTGGTGGTATTGTCTCAAGCAGGTAAAACCAGGTATCTTATGTTTCCTGTATGAACCTTGAACTTCAGTATTCAACGCCTTGGCTATTCCAGTTGTAACAATAACATTATGTTTTTCTAATATAATCTATTCTTTTTAAGCTTGAGTTGAGATAATAAAGCGCTTTTTAATATTTCACTCTCTCTTTAGAGGTGAAATGTTATGGAAGAGGTGTGTAAGCAGTGTTTTTATTTATTTTTGGAGCCATGTGGATGAAATTCAGCACTCTTGCAATTCAGTGCTCATTTTGGTGAATATTCTTACTCTTGGAATTTTTGAAAGATTGTGAATTGGATTAGCAAAAACCAAGATGAGCTTAAAAACCCCAAGGCAGGTGTGAAATTGTATTTTGTTGGAAGCTGTTTAAACTGTGTAATGATAAGAGAGAAGACTTATTACTTACTCTGATTGTTTTGACATAAATCTGCATAATTCTGATGGAAATAACTTACTGTGGTTACTGTAGTGTGGAGCTAATACTCAAGTACAAAGAATATACTTGAATTATCTGAAGAGCAATGGCTTAGTTTTCTCCAAATTCCTAATTTATTTTTTATTTGTGGATAAAGTCGGGGGGAATGTTGCCGAGTCTAAAAATAGATTCAGTTTCTTCATAACACTGAATTATTTTACTTGTGTGCTGAGGTGTGTTTGTTTGCAAACACTTGGAAATCTTCATGTGAAATATGCTGCAAAAATGCATTTTATTGTTCCTGCAGCTGTTCAGCATGGTTTACAGATGGAATATGGAAGAAATTAGCCTGAAAGGAATAGGAAATCTCACTTCAAGAAGCAAGATGAACTTTGCGAACTTTAACGTAATCCATCAGCTGAAGCAAAAAATTGCCTACGCTGTAAAAAATCCATATGTTAAAGAGTATGACTGTACCTCCATTAGCCTTCCAGTAAAACATTAATATCTAAAAGGAATTGTTTGGACCAGTACCTCAAAACTATTTGTTTTGTCTTGCCTTTTGACGCATTAGTGACTGAGGTGTGATGGTGAGATCCAGTGTTGGCCTGTTTTTCAGCAAGTATGAAACTAAACTGGTCTGTTTAACAGGAATCATGGTACTGGCTTCCCAGTCTTATCTGCCCACATAGCTTTTTTGAAAGCTGGAAGCTAAATTATACGAATAAGCATATTAATAACTAAAAGTTAGTTATGATTTAGATAATTTTTGAAAGAAATAATCATCTAGTTAATATGCATATTCGTATAATTCAGTTTTGCAGCTCTGAAGGAACATTCTTTGACACGAAGAGGAGGAACGGGGAGAATTCTTTACCATGGTTCTTGGCTGGCAGATTGGACTGCTTCTTAACTGAGTAGAGATGGATACAATCTCTTTGTGATTCCTTGTAAATATGCCATCTACAGGGGGAATGATTATCAGGTAAATACCTCTTGCTCAGATTTTCTCAACTTACTGTCTGAAGGGCTAATTTTTCAGCATTACAGCTGATTCCTGTGGCAGATATTATCAGCCTTCTAATATGGCTCATCCTCTAAACACCTAGGGGTAGGCAGATGTCAAAGTAGAGGTGGTTGGTGTGATAGAGATGTTCTGAAATGTTTTCACTTTGATCCAGATTTTTGTGCAAAGAGAAGAAAAGCTTAGGGGTAGAGGAGGAAACACCTCCCAGGCACCTGTCTCCCTAAGATGATAGAGAAGTCTGAAGCAGCCACTGAACTGGCCTGCAAAGTGCAGTTAGCAATCTGTTCTGACTGTGAGAAACGTTACTGCAGCATCTTTCTCCAAAACTTCCATATTTTAATGTCGACAAGTCTTGACAGCCTTTCTTTGAAACGATGGGAACAGTTAGAATGTAATGCCATTGCAGTTTCCTTTGTCATCGTGCCAGTGGAGTTGACGGCAGCAAATCTATTGACTATGAGGGTGGTGAGACCCTGGAACAGGTTTCCCAGAGAAGTTGTGGCTGCCCCATCCCTCGAGGGGTTCAAGGCCAGGCTGGATGGGGCTTGGAGCAGCCTGGTTGGGTGGGAGGTGTCCCTGCCCATGGCAGGGGAGTTGGAACTGGATCATCTTGAAGGTCCCTTCCAACCCAAACCACTCTATGATTCTGTAGTCTCGGATGCTGCACAGGAAATCCAAGCACATTTTGACTTTGTCAGTGTGTGATATAATGATTGTAGCATCGAAGCAACATTATTGGTTGACACTTAGAATCTCACTTCAAGAAAAAAATATGTCTTCAGGAAAAAGTACTTGATTTTGCCAATAGGACAAAAAGTTATAATTCTGAGCCAGAACCTTCAAACTTTTCATGGGTCAACCGGATCTTTTACTATTTATTAAGGAGTGCCATCTGTTCTAGTCCGATGTAAGCTGCATATTTCACAGGCAGTACAGGGTGTAATACGTAGTGCTTCTAAAATGGGTGGTTGCATCTCAAACAATCTGGAAGAGATTGTAGCTGTTAATGATTTTTCTTCATGACTTTGAGCGCGTGTGTCTTGCGGTCATCTGCGAGACAGCGAGAAACCACCAAACCTCATGGCTGACAGAGAGGAAATTTATTATTAAACCATCAAAGTACTTTGGTTCTAACTATTAGTAACTTGGTTTTTCTCTGTGTGATCTACTTTGCTTTTCTTTCCTCCAGAGTTTAACCCTTATAATTATTATACTTCCTGTTGGCATCTCTTGATGAATTTGAGAAAAATACTGTTTTCTGATTTTGCAGCAACATTTTATGTACTTGAATACTGGTGTCATTTCCTTTCAGCCTTCTCTTTTTGCACACTAAATGCCAATTAGTCCACTTTTCCCCTATAGTCCTTATTTTTTATATTTCTGACCGTTCTTGCCATTCTTTTTATTCTCTCACGTTGACCTGCATTTTTCTGAGATTCTGCTGCCCATAATTGAATTGAACTCAGCACTCTAGTTGAAGCCATGCTAGTGGTTAGTAGGGAGGAATTAATTTCAGATATCTTAAGGCTAATACTTCTGTTTATGTATCTCAGTATAATTGCCTTTTACAAGACAGAATAATACTAATTCAGCTTTTGGTCTCTTGCTGCCTCCCTATCTTTTTTTTCTCTAATTATCTACCAGTGTGTGTTTGTATAATTGCTTATTCCTTATTAAGAGTAAGTAGAAATTTGTTTATACTGAATTCCCAGCCCATTCTTAAGGATAACACTGAATTCCTGAGCTACCTTCACAGCCTGTATCCCTGTTACTAAATTCATACATGTGACCAAAACGAAATGAATATGCTTGAGGAAATTTAGGAAAAATAAATTAAATCTCCTAAACCAGACCCTGCAGATCCTTCTCAATATATTCTTTCGTTTTGTTAGTGAAACACTAACTCCTCTGAACCTGATTGCTCTTTTCTTATACAAGTTACATCTATCTCATGTGTTTCATGTTTCTCTGAGAGAACAAGGCAAGCCAACAAAAGACAAGCCAAGACAAAAGCCAGCATTAAGTAATTTGATATTTCCTGCTTCTTCCGATGCTGTGAAGCCTGTTTCACCCACAAACCCAAATGATGAGTTGAACACTGTTGCTCCCAAGTGTCAGTCAGTATGATTTGCTGCATCTTTTTTGCTTGTAAATGCCTAGAGGCAGTTCTTGTGATTTCATCCTGTACTTCTTGGTATTAAATCCAAGCTGATCAGTGTAACTCCCTGGATCTCCCTCGCTGTCTTTTAGAAGATGCAGACTCCGCTCTCTACCTGATGCATTTTGGGGATGTTTCTTGTCCTCTGGAAGGCATTCTCTTAGCATATTGGCACTCCATCAAGTCTGAGTGGCTGAAGGTGGCTATCGCCCAGGCCTGGTAGTAGCCATGCACCTCCCTGCTCCCTGGCTGATCTTTTTTCCACCCACCCACTTCTCCAGATGGTGTTTAGGATCTGAACCAACACAAGATGATACACGTTGCCGCTTTTCCTTCAGCTGAAGTGATATGTGAAGGGATATGGAGGCAAGTGAGGAGAGCTTGTTTGGTACGGGTGGTGTGAAGGTTGTGCAGAGTGTAGATCCAAGTGCATGTAGTTACCTTGGATTCATTTGGGCTTGTAACTCCAGCAGTTCTGAGGACCTGGAGTAACCTCCTCTTCACCCCGTGTTCCTCACCACTTTGCTTTGTTCCTGGTTCTCCCCTGTCCTCTGCTTCTTTCAATCTGACAACATCACAGAGAGGGGTTACCAGGGGCCTGATCAGGGGGATGGAGCAGCCTGTATGAAAACACAAAAACTTGACTTGTTTGTCAAATGATAAGCCTTACTTCTTCCCTTACGTCTTTCAAAATTGCCCCGCTTCCCTCCATCATATATATGTCTGTATGGATATAATTATATACATCAAGCACATATTGCCTGTGAGAACCTGTTGTGTTTGGCCAGGTGTTTAAAATCAGTAAACATTTAAAAGCTCTTACTTACAAATAAAGCAAAGTTACTAGATTAGTTACTATAATTTCTATGTTACGAGAAGCTGATGTTTAGTAATTTTGAATAATTCACTCTAACTTTTTACCTCTCTTAACATATGGAGAATATTCTAAATTACTTAAAATTAAATCAAGTGTCAAAGCAGCACATGGATGATTTTGGTTTGTAGGGAAACTTGACTGTGCTACGTGCTGTGACGTTAGTGGCACTTGGCATCAAACTTTTTCTGGAATCCACAAGTTATTTCATAATTCCTTTTTAAGTATTCTTTTATTGATCTCTCCATAGGTTTTTCTGTGGCATCCACGATAGCGCCTCCACTTTAGTAACCTGGTTTAGATTGAGAATAGGATTATGCAAGTATAGTTTTACACAAATATTTTATTACAAACCAGCTGTTTGTTTTCTCTTTTGTGAAGAAGTTTATCCCAGATCAACTGAGAACCCTTTAAGTTTGCTGCTGCATAAGTGCCTTCATTCTTTCAGTTGTTTTCCCTGCAGTGTAAACCAAACCTTTGAGACATCTAACGTGGTAGATCCATGTAATTGAACTGCTTGTGTTGGAATTACCATCTAGGTCTGATAAAATTCACAATGAATTGAACATATAAATCTCAAAAGTTTGGAGGGAGAAAGATATAACTTAATGTCTTCATTTGCTGAGATTTTTGTTTAAAATAAACAAAACCTGACCAACAAAAACCTTGCGTCTAAAGATGTTTTCCAGTGATTCAAGTTCACTAATTACCGAGTTACGTTTATTTTTCTCACTCTTTGTGAGCCGCTTTCATTTCCATGAGTCAAGGAAAGTGTGGAATTGTTGGTCTAGAAATGCTATTTATGTATTTAAAAAAATTATTTAACATTTCATGGGTTAATTTTGTCCTTGGTTTCCCGTTTACTTATTTTGAGGTACTTATTTTTGACACAGTTAAAAGTGATGTTGCAAAAGCTTCTGCTGGAAGGAGTTTTGGGACCTTTAATAATGTACAGTGGTTTGCTTCAGGCTTACAATACTGTTTAGCTTCAGATTCTCATCCACAAATAGCTGTCTTCCCCTACCTTATTATTATATAATATTTTGTGTACTAAGGACGATTAATTTGATCCCGGCAAATTCCATGTGTGACCAATTCACTGTTAAATACTTGATACTAGTGTACTTTGTTTTAAATAAAACCATTTTTGTTACAAATGAAAACTAGTGAGTCAGTAGCTGTAGCTTGATGTGGGAACTTTCTTGAGAGTATTAGCTAAATGGTTCCTTACTATTTACCTCCTTTTTAAAATATTTTATTTTTTATTTCAATTTCTGTGTTCATAATAAAGCTTACCAGTGAGTTTACTTGCAAAGCTCAGTGGATATATCTTGGTATTTGGGGGAGAATCATTAAGGCATATTTAAGCTCGTGAAGGTCAAGTGTTGTAAAACCAGCTTTAATCTTGTATTGGCGTCCTCTGGTCTGATTTTTGAAGGCTTAAATATTAAGTTTAAATTTATTATTCTTTTTTTATTTAGGGTGCAATTTTCTTGGAAGGAATAACAGTTAAATGTGTGACCCAGGTGACAACGCAACCAAAGTTAGGAGGAATACAGCAAAAGTGTCAGCAGTTCTGTGGATGGGAAGGGTATGTGAACTTTTAGAACTTGTCTATTTATACCGTCTAGAAATAAATGTCACATTTATAGTTTTGCAAAAGGAAACAGTGCATTGTAAAAACAAAAAAAAAGATGACTAATTTTGGATGGATTGTTTAAAACAAAAAGCAAACCTCGAAAACACTCACCAGTGAAGCAGATGAGTCTTTCGTTGTACTGCGGAATGGAATGATCAACTGCTTATATTAAGAAACAAGATTCTAGAACTACTTTTCCATTGAAATAACAGTGTGGTTTTAGGTTAATTATTGCCGTGCAGTTGCCAGACAGAGCTTAGTCTGGCTATTTGTGTAAAATTTAGTGCTTGCTCAAGTAGTAGACTTACTTGTACAGCTGCTGTTACCCTTTAGTCTTGAGGTCTAATACTCATTTTTATATCCAGCTTGGACTTCTATCCAACACTAATGAGAACATTGGTTTTAGTACCTCAGATTCTGAAGTCTTCCTTTCCAAAGCTGACTATCCAGGGAGATGCTGACAGTGCTTCCTAACTTGCTGATGCTCATAGTTCTTCTAGTGCTTGTAATTTTAATTTCAAATTTCTCTTCCTCCAGAGGTAAAGCATAATTTATTGTTTTGTCATAAACAAATATCCTTGTTCTTCTTAGACAGGCATTTGGTTCCTCTTGCAAAATACCTTATTGGAGAAGATGTTCTAACTCAAAGTTAACCTTGCAGCAAGTCTGGTACAAGGTGTGACTTTGGTGTAATGTGTGTGACTATTTATTGCAGAACATTAATAAACGTGGTTATTTTATATATATATATATATTTATTTTTTTTTAGGTCTGGATTCCCTGGAGCACAGCCTGTTTCCATGGATAAGCAAAATATTAAATTTTTGGAGCAGAAGCCATACAAAGTTAGCTGGAAAGCAGACGGCACTCGGTAAGTTTGTTTTAAATGAAAAAGGAACACTGGGTAAATTGGGTAGAGTGATTGTGCTTTCTGAAGAAAGTGGATTTGCTTGAACAAAGGGCAAAGCAATTCTAACAACAAAACTGACTGCAGAGATTAAATTTTTTTGCTGGCTTGGTACCCAACATTTGCTGGAGTTTGTGGCCAAATTTCTTTTTAGCAGCTGTTTGGCAGACTGACTCTTAAACGTACGCGCTTTTATTCTTCTCCATGACCCTTGGCTGTCTGTCAGCCAGGACTTGCCACAAGGTCTCGGAATAATCTTAGATAACATTAAGAGTTTGTTAAGCTAAAGAACTTGTTTATAAAAGCTAAATTAAAACTTCTAGCTGATCCCTCAGAAGCTGACTCGATTTAGAAATTTCATAAGCTTTTTGTTCTATTCGTACTGTGATCCTTTGTTTTAACTTGTGGTTCTGGTCAGCCAGTGGTTTCATCTTCCCCAGCCACTTCTCTTGCATGCCTTGTAGGGGTGATTTATGTTTTTTTTAACAACAGACTATAACATGATGGAATTGGTGTGTTGAACCTCTTCAGTGTTGTTCTTTCTGATTGGAAATGCATTCTTGTATTTAATTTCTCTGGTATTCTCATGTTAGGATTTCAAAGTAGGAGAAACACTACATCATCAAATCCAGAATGACAAAGCACCTTTTTCTTTGATTGTAACTGGTTATAGATTGGTTTCAACTCCATTTGTCTAAAGGTGTGTCTAGTATTGTCAGGTATCCTTTGGTTACTTTGTCTTGTATGGAAAAAGCCATGTCACACAGGATCTGTTGCCACATGGAGTCAGTCAGGATTCTGCAGTATCCAGCCAGACTAAGCTGTCTCCTGTAAAAAAAGGTGTCTCTTATCAGTGAAGTTTGTGCTTCAAGGGTTTCTCAGCTTGGGCAGAGCATGGTGTGAAAATGCAAAAGAAGGCTTGCACTCAACGTGGCATCCAAGCAATAAGAAATGGGTGGAATATTGGCTTATTTGGCTTTTTAACACTGGCTGGTGGCGTGCACAAGCACTTGGATGCTGCGATGCGGGTGCTCTCAGGATGTGAGGTTACAGAAACACGGTGTTGGGAGGTCCTGGCTTATTCTCAGAGCAGCACAACGTGTTCAAAAGCTGCTGAGCCTACACAAGTAACCTCAGCCAACTTAAACTGGCCATCCAAAGAGCCAGATGGGGCTCTTGGCCTTTATTATACTTTTAATCCACAGTCTAGATGTGCTGCCTGTGGACTTGACCTGTAAAACAAGGCAAATATGTTTACAAAGCATTAATGTCTTATGCAGCCCAGATATTGGTCATCCTTGCCTTTTTTCACAGCTTAGTCCTTCAGGAAGCTTTTGTTTTAGGGTTTGGTTTACACTGGTACTTTAGGAAGTATTAAAGATGGTTTATGGAAATGTTTTCATATCATTTAAATCTATTGCTTCAAGCAGAAAATAATTCTGTTTTTAAAATAATCTCTTTAGAGAAGACCATTTGATATTGAAGGAGGAAAATTGCTTCATCTGCAGTGCCTCTAGTGTGTCTTGCCACTGAAGAATAATCTGTTCAAAACCGGTCGTTAGCTGATACAGATTGGTATGTCTTAAGACAAACACTAAAATGCTGTAAAATTACAATTAGTACTATTCTATAGGGTTGTGAGCTATTTTTCCACATTTCTTGCTTGCTTTGTATTATCATTATGAGAGTTTATCTTTGTCATATCATTCTTCATGAGGAAAATTGAAAAATCTTATGGAATTCTCTCACTCAAATATACAGGATGTATATATTTTGAATACTACTGAAGAGTAGTGCACCTGGAAGACTGCCTTTTGTGCAAGAAATAAAAGTGCACATGTAGTTTCTTATAGGAATTTTCACTATTTTGGACATTTTATCCTGTGCTTTTTAGAGTTAGTGTGGTGACAAAACAGAATGGATGAAGATTAAAACTGAGGGAACTAAATAGCTCTTTTAAATTTTCTCAAAACATAATAACTTGCAGTTGATTATGGAGATGCATGGACTGATAGGTATATTCAGAGAAGAAAATGGTGCTAGAAAGATCCCGTGTTAATGAAATTCAGCTGAAGGAATGTTGAGGAAGAGAGATTAAAGCTGAAAACCTGGGCTATTATGTGGACATTTAGGGGCTGTGCACGATAGCTGCCCTAATCAACAATGAGAAATGACTCTGGCAGTTTTTACATTGGACATGCTTCTAATTATTTCGTTGTTCTCCAACAGCCCGGACTCCATATGCAATTAAAGAGATTTTCATTAATTATTCTGAATGCTTGTGTTGACAGGCATGACCTTACTGAATTTAATATTAAGACATCAGTTAGTGGAGATCCATTTATGGATCCCCTGCTTACTTTATCCAGAGATGAAACTGCTGTCATCAGATATCTCTGGAGCTATTCTGTTAAGTGTGCTTCAGCTGCAGCAGTCCAGGGTTTGCCTATTATATTCTTATTTGGCTGGAATACCTTTGGTTTTGTTTTCTTCTCTCTCTGCTTATAAGGGCTCTGCTGTTTCATCGACCTGCTTGGACTTAGAGAAAAGCAGATACTCAGCTAATAACTTTATGTTATACTTTCTCACTTAAATAAAATGCTCTCAGTTAGCAGCAATATTTGCTCGACTGAGCCAAACTTCTTCAGTTTCACCGTTGTTAAATATCTGCATTTTATGCCTGCAGCAGTAGCTTTCTCTAGAGGTTTCATGACTGAAGCCTTTATTTGTAGATTGTCTTAACTAACATGTAGTGTCAGTGATTTCATTGAGGACTTTTACTGTTCTCCAAAGGCATTTGCTATTCCAAGATTTCAGCTGGAGGTGAACTTTTACCTTCTTGGTTTAACAGCTGGGCTGTTGGCAGGTGTTTTTGTTGGTTGGTTTTTCAGTGGTAGAACTGGGCTTGTTTTCTTGCTTTCTTAGTATTGTTGTATTTTTCTACCCAAAATTAAAAAGAAATTATTTCCCTAAATGAAATAGCGTTATTTATCACCTTGCATTGACTAAATAATAGGAAATTGATTAGTTAAATTATTTGACAGTAATTCTATGAAATATTTTGGGGGAAACTTACTGGGATAGTGTCTTACACACTTTTGTAACTATGTGGACTCTGAGTCTGGTTTGGGTCGAAACTCCTCTTCCTCCATTCTCCTGCAGCCCTGGGTTCAAAATCTTTTGACTATACAAAATGCTACCTCAAACAAATAGTGATTCTCTCCTGTTTGTGTCCTGCCTATGTATAAAGATTTGTACATTGGCATTTCAGGTCTAGAGAAATGGACTTTAAATTACAAGAGCTTTGAAGCCCAGTTGCCGGTGGCTCTCCTTGGAAAAGTATTTCCTTTGTGCCAGCTGTTTGTGCGTATGTAAAAATTACCTGCAACTTATTCTGTTTTGGGGATAAAACACCTTTACAATCACACTGCTCTAAAATATTATTATAGAAAAATTAAATTATGTAAGTCTGCAGCTTTTCTGACTGGTTTGGTATGAAATCTATCCCGTATATTTATTGGAACAGTTGTCAAACCTCTGGTGATTTCAAAAGAATTTTAATGCTAATTTGGTCATAAGGCACAGAAATCCAAAGGGCAAATTTCCCCCTGCTAAAATCATGCCTTTTGGCTTTGTTGAGATGAAATAGGCATTGCGTGTTAAGCGTAGCTGGGAGGGATGTGTGGCTTCACAAACTTGTGCCCAATTGTGTAGTGCTGTGTTTCCCAAATAGTAGTTGCTCTCCGAATAAGCTAATTGCAGCAGCGTGAGCAGGACGTACTGTGTGATTCCCTGTTAGCAACTTTGTGCTGTAAAGTGATTAACCCAGGTGGTGAGCGGCTCGCTCCATCCCTTGATATGTATCTCATTAATACTGTTTGTAGCAGATGTTCATTCTAATGAGTGGAGCTGAGTGTTCAGGCAGGAGTAGGGTTGGTGAAGTAATGAGACACTGTTTTTTTTTTTTAAAAAAAAAAAGGCTGGTACCACTAAGTATAATAAAAAAGCTTTAAGATGTCTGTGGAATAATTCAAATTAATACATTCAAACAGGACTAGGTTTGATAATGATAAAATGTGACCTGAACTAAATGCAGGCTATTAAGGGGTGTAAGTTATTTTCCCACATTTGTAGGAGTACCTTTTTATTTTCCACATCTGTACGCTTGCAGGGTTAGTAAAAAATGATAAATATGATCATAATACTGTGGCTGTGCCAATTATGGTAAGGCAGCTATTTAAAAAAAAAAATACAGAACAGTTAGTTCTTGCCAAAGGCTATTATATTTGAAAAATATTCATGCAAATTTGATGGCTTGCAGATACCTAAATGTGAACAAGTAGATACAGAATGTAAAGCAGCTCTTTGAGAATTGCCACTAATTGTCTAAAAGGTGTTTGTATCTAAGTAGTTGGGAACATCTCTGAAGTTAGTGATTTTTTTTTTTTTTTTCATTATAAGCAAATTGCATTTTAGAGAAAATAAATAATTAAATAATTAAATAATTCTCATTTGATATCATAATGCAGAATTAAATTAGCAAAGCTACACTTAACTGTGTGGTAGAACTGCTGGCCAAATTTTTGGATTGTGTTTATTAATTGAATAATCAATTTACCCAAGCATTTAAGCTACTACATTATAAAACTTGTGAAAGCTTCTCAGGTTTCTTTAGCTTTTTGTACAAATTGCCGATAATTTCTGTTTTTGTTAAGAACTTCAAAATTATTGGCAGTTGCAGCCACCTTGGAAAAATATTTGTGGCCTTTACTTGAAGGAAACCTCCTTGGTGTGTTTTAAGGTAACTTTTCATGCCTATTTTAAAAATGTAATGGCTGAATTTGCATGACTAAATACTTAATTCTTTGATCCCTTAAACAATGAGAGGAAGCTTAAATGAATAATCGAAAAATTTCAGATTCCTAATACGAAAAGTTATCCACAAGTCCTTTGTGACATGAATAACTTGTGAAAAGGTGATCATTGCTACAGGAGAGCTCTAAAAAAACCATGGAGAAAACAGGGAAACAAATTTTATTGCTTTAGAAATTAAGAGGTAGAAAAGACTAGCACAAACTTAGGTGGCAAAGAAGAAAAATGGTAGCCTGTCTGCAAAGGATTAGAGAAGAGATAGTTGAATGATCTCTGAGAAAAAAGAAGAGGTTAGAGAGAACGTTGGTACGATAATGAGAACGAAGGAGAACAGAAAAGGTTGGAGAGTAGTACTAATTCAATTAAAAAACAAAGCTATGTACTTGAGAGTTAATTATTAAGAGCAAGAAACCAGATCTAGAGAACAGAAAGGTTGTCTCTTCGGTGCGAAGATGCTCGTGTGGAGTTGAACTTAAGGACGTTGTTGGGAATGAGAAGGAAGCCGTCATTTAATTTTCAGATTGGTACAAATGGCAGGACCAATTTCTCATGGATGTGGAATTTTATGCCCAGTAGTGGAAGATGCCCAAAGTGGAAGTTTACACAATGGTTAGTGGATTATTTCCTAATTTAGAGCAGGAGAACAATAATGTAGAATGTTGAGAATTGACATATGTCTTTGGAAGAGGTGCTGACAGGAAAGTTTAGGGCTGTTCGCCACTGGAAGGCATTTGGGAGTAAAGAGCTTTTCTCAAGGTATGAGAACCAACTTTTTGGGCACCTTACCTTCTGACTTTAGTAAATAAGTGAATTCTTATGTACTGTGTTTTGGGTGTCTTGTCATTGAGTCATGTTTAGTGTTATACACGTTTATGGTCTTGGGGTCAGGAAGGAGCATTTGCCTCCTAATGATAGGATGGGACGAAGAACCCACATGAGAATCATCTAGGTGCTTTTGAATCACACATTTCCTTTCCCTTCCTCTTCTCCCCACTTATTTCTTAAGAAATAGACTTAAATGTCAGTTCTGCACCATTGGTTGGTAACGCTGTGTACCCCGTCCTCTGTGGTCTGACATTTTAAAGGACAGAAATATTCAAGGGTTTGGACATCTACCCGTCAGATTTTTCAGGACCAAATGGATTTTTTTCTAGGAGTGACAGGTTTTATGAACAACTGAGCTTAACTCAAGTGTTTTGATTCCAAGTTAAATGAGCTTTTTTCAAAGCATCTACTTACAGAACTATCAGCAATGGGCAAAGCCTCAACTGTTAAGTGCTAATTATACATTCTTCGTCTGTGTAGGACAGCTACTCTTCAGACATTTGTCATTATCTCTAAGTAGTAGTTCTAAGGGTTTTTCTATTATTTCCATGAAACTGTCAAAATGGGATATTCAAAGAGTAGCCTTGGAAGAAAAATCTTAATTAAAAAGTGAAGTGGCCATTGCTGTTCCCCTATCCCTAACTCTGCACTGTTTTGTTGCACGCTACATTTTTAAGGCGTTTGGAAGGGAAATGTAGTTTTTGTTTGCACAGCATAGTCCATGATGGTCCTTCTTTATAATTCTCTTAAAGAACTAGTTAAAATAAAACAAGCTGTCTGTATTTAAACTAGTTCAGTAGTTTTACAGCAGGAAGAACCTTGCGTTTAGGATGACTCAGGAGTCTGTGTGGGATTTATTTCACTGACTTCTTTTTGTATAACCTACTTAGTTGGAGATAACATTTATTTTGGCTGGAAACTGGAATTGTGAAATTATTGAAATGGCTGTAATTTTCCCCCAGTCAAGGTTAAAAGCTATAAATACTTAGAGACTACAGTACTAACCAGTTGTTAGGAACCTGCAGTTCAGTTGCAAGTGTGTAATGATAACATAATGTCAAGATTCTGCAAAAGTATAGGAAGGTCACCATGTATGATTCTGGGTTATAATGTATAAACTGCTGAAAAGAGCAATTCATAGATGCTGGGCACTCTAAGCAGCATTCCTCTTAATTTCCTGAAAAAAGCAGGTGCCTAATTCATGACTTTATTTTGTGTGTTTAGGTAAGAGAGGTAGAGAAGGTGGGGGACACGGGGATGATGACAGGACTTATGTTATTTGAGACTAGAAATTTGGGGCTTTAGTAGTTGAGGTGGGAGTCTGCTCACTCTGCGTCTTAATAATTATGCCTTATAGTTGTGGTGGACAATAAATATAGGATTACAAGACTGGTACCAGCCTGTTTCCCACAGCTTTAAAACCTGTGAACATAGTATGCTTACTTGAGTTTGTATTTGAGAGCAAACTGAGATGAGATTAAGGGCACTTTCAGCACATTTAG
The DNA here is from genome assembly GCA_013400375.1 of Thinocorus orbignyianus. Taxonomy (NCBI): domain Eukaryota; kingdom Metazoa; phylum Chordata; class Aves; order Ciconiiformes; family Thinocoridae; genus Thinocorus; species Thinocorus orbignyianus. The sequence continues at coordinate 475,184 of VXBW01003926.1, read as the reverse complement.
TGTGTCCTCGAGCTCAAGGTAAAGACATTCTAGCTCAGGGTGAAGAAGCTTTAGCACCAGGTGGCTTCATCATCTCTGCCTGTTGACGTGTTGTCAAAGGGCACGTTGTCCTTTTCTCCTTTTCTACCTATTGTACAGAGGATGAGGCCGTGCCTAGGCTTTCTGGTCGTCTTGTAGCAGAGGAAAAGGAGTTGTCAGATTTTGGTAGCCAGACACATGGGCATCGCCAGGCAACTCATTGGTCCCATCTAACTGTATCGATTGTGAACCAGGAGACCTCTGTCTTGACTGAGAGACTGTAGGTGAAATGAGGCAGCACAGTGTCACAAGATCATGGAATCACAGAATGATACGGGGTTGGAAGGGACCTCTGGAGATCATGTAGTCCAACCCCCCTGACAAAGCAGGTCCTCCTAGAGCAGGTTACACAGGAATGCATCCAGGTGGGTTTTGAACATCTCCAGGGTGTCTAGAATTACTTGGTTTAAATATTGGTACTCCTAAGAGGTTCATAGAATGGTTAGAGTTGGAAGGGACCTTGAAGGTCATTGAGTTCCAACCCCCCGGCCATGGGCAGGGACACCTCCCGCTAGACCAGGTTGCTCAAAGCCCTGTCCAGCATTCCTCCAAAACCGTATTATTTCAAGTAGAGATGTATATTATAAGTGAGGTCTGTTATGTACACAACTGTTGGGCTAGCTTGAAATTGGTTTTGTTTTAAAGCTGTATTTGGAGTGGGTGGTTTGAGGTGGTGTTTTTATTTGGGGGTGTAGTGGTGGCGATTATATATTTCTGTATTTATTTATTTATCACTAAAGGATATCCGTATCACTTTGCTGTTGGTTTTGTGTACTTTCCTAAGCGGCTAAGGAGCACTCCTGATATGATACCGTACAGAGGGTATATTTTTGCGAAGCAGCAGGCTTGATGCTTTGCAGTTCTGAAGCCTGGTGACAGCTCGCAGAGTTTTATGATCACAGTTCTGAGCTCTTTGAAAAGTAATATTTAACTGATTATTCATATCTAACTAGTTGAATATTTGCACAGATTGTCTTCTAAGCAAACTCTTTTGTTTATTTATAAATAGTTAATGCGTTAAAATGCTTATTATGTAGGTTGTGCCAGGAATACTAATTTTAGAGTATTCGACTCTAGTCCTAAAATGTTCTAATTAGAATAAAATAAATGGTGTGCCTGTGTGTGTACCTGATGTTCAAGCAACAAGCATCAGAGATTACTGCTTTGCTTGTTTTCCTTTCTCTCAGACTGTTTTTGATAGTGGAACAGTGCGTCCTGTGCTGCCTGTTCTCTTGGGGGGATTAAGGGCACATCCGTGGAGTGTAACGGTTTAAGCTTATTCCGGGAAAAATGACATTGAGTTTATGAAGTCTAACTGTATAAATATCTAAGGCAGCTCCTTCCCTTGGAGCTGATCTCCTAGCCTGTGTGCAGAAATGACAGTTGTGCTCTTCTGTGGCTCGTGTCTGTGATGTGGACAGAATCAACCCAGCCTATGTTCTGGCATAAACCAGTTCAAAGTTAAGGGAACCTCCTTTTTCAAAGCTGTGATATTCTTTTCTCAACTGCTACATTGTGGGTCTCCGTGCGAGATGTGATGCTTCTCTTGCTTGGGGGAAGGAGGAGTATAACTACTTGTCATCTGACACTAAATTAATTTGATTTTCTTTCTCATACTGTTGTGTAACTGCTGCTTTGTGTGTTCTGGTTTTTTGAGCCCGTTGCTTCAGGCATAAGTTTCCCTCTAAATCTCCAAGATATTTGCAGACTAAAATTTGGGGAGGATGGATGGAGTCGAACAAGTTCAAGCCAGCTTGAAGCTCAGTGTCTGCAACAAATGATAATAATAATAAATAATTGTAAGAGAATTACGTAGTTCAGTCAAGCTTGAGATATAATTTGCTCCATTAATCTTAGAGCTTTTAAAAAAGGCAGTCTGCACAGTTGTTTTCTAATGGTGTTCCTCCCTTAAATGTAGAAATGTACCAGGATATGTACTTGGTCACTTATAATCAGTAACTGGGTGAGACAAAGAGAATTTAGTATTTAAAATGAATCTGTTAGTTTACAGATCCTTTACCTGGTCACATCCTTTCTAGCTAGTTAACAATTCTTTAGTTGTTTTACAGCAGATATATTATAATATATAATACACTCTTTAATAGATAGTAGTTGTAATTTACTCTCTGTTGTAGGTCGAATAATGGTAACAAGACAACTTCAAATTTCACCTATAAGTTTTAACATCCTTTTGGAGCTGAAGAAGCAAAACCCCCACAGCACTCTAACTTAATTAAAACCCTGGAAGGCAGTCAAGAAAAACACTGTAACCGGATAGTCTTTTTTAACCTTGCTAAATTCTTGGGTTTACCAGCTCCATTGCAGAGTTTCAGATTCTAATAATACTTTAGATAGAAAGATGTAGTTTTACATCGGTTTTGAACTTGCCATCTGTTAAATTAATTAAAGGCATCTTTGTCCTTGATTTGTAAAACAGGAAAAACTAAAGTTTGAGCTCAGTCTAAACTAGGATACTTTAGCAGGAGAAATGATACTAGTTTCCACATCTAGGCTTTTTTTTCATAGAATGAATCACAAAATGGTTAGAGTTGGAAGGGACCTTAACAAGTTCCTCCTCATGTTTAGATGGAACTTCTTACGTTCAAGTTTGTGCTCGTTACCTCTTGTCCTTCACTGGGCACCACTTAAAAAAAGACTGGCCCCATTCCCTTGCCACCTACCCTTTAAGTAATTGTAGGGATTCATCGGATTCCCCCTCAGTCTTATCTTCTCCAGACTAAAAAGACCCGAGTCCCTCAGCCTTTCCTCATAAAGAGAGATGCTCCAGGCCTGTAATCATCTTTATGGTCCTCTGCTGTACCCTCTCCAGCAGTTCCCTATTCCTCTTGAACTTGGGAGCCCAGAACTGGACACAGTGCTCCAGATGGGGCCTCGCCAGGGCAGAGTGGAGGGGCTAGATAACCTCCCTTGACCTGCTGGTCACACTCTTCCTGGTGCACGTCAGGAGACCGTTGACCTTCTTGGCCACAAGGGCACATTGCTGGCTCATGGTCAGCTTGTTATCCCCCAGGACACCCAAGTCTTTTTCCTCAGAGATGCCCTCCAGCAGGTCAGCCCCCAACCTGCACTGGTGCAGGGGGTGATTCCTCCCCAGGTGCAGCACCCTACACTTGCCCTTGTTGAATTTCATTAGGTTCCTCTCGGCCCAACTCTCCAACCTGTCCAGGACCTGCTGTATGGTAGCACAGCCTTCTGGTGTGTCAGCCACCCCTCCCAGTTTGGAATATCAACTCATCAATACCTGGAGGTTTTTAGAAGACATGTAGGTGTGGCACTTAGGGGACATGGTTTAGGGTTGGACTTGGCAGTGTTACATTTACAGTTGGACTTGATCTTAAAGGTCTTTTTCAACCTAAATGATTGTATGAATATCAAAATTAAGCACGGTCATTTCATTGTGATATATGAAGTGAACAATAAGACAAGAATTTGGGTTTTTTTCCATACTAGCGTCAAGTCAGGGCAGCAGCAGCTTGAACAAGGGATTTGGAACCTGTAGCTTGGTATGGGGAACCTGCTCATTTTTCATGAAATTGGACAATGTCGTAGCAGATGCACTAGGATAACTTTCTTGACTGTAATGTGAGCATTGGAAAGCAATTTTTGTTTAGGAAAGATGGAAAATTGAGGTATGAGAGAGAATGTATTATTTTTGTAACAGCTGAAGGATAGAAAAATGTTCTGGAATTCAGGTTTTCTTCAACATCTAATGCAAGTGGAGTGTTTAGATTTCCACTGTTGTAATAAGAGTTTAACCAACAGTCATTGAAGTCTGGGGAGCTGTTCCTTTCACCCTAAAGTAGACACCTTACAATTATGACACTTAATCAGAAGCTGAATTCTCTCCTCTTTCAAGGGTGGAGAATTGATGGAGACTTTTGACAAATCCAGGTGTTTCTGAATTTAATAAGAGATACTTACTAAACAGCAGCCTAGTGTCACTGTTTTAATAATGAGAAAAAAAAGTCTTCATTGTACAAGTTTGGGTCATTGATTTAAAGGCTTTGCTTTACGTTTAGAACATTACGATTGTAATGAGAGGTAAAAACAGATCAATAATGTAGATCTCTCTTTCCAAAATGGCAGATTTGGATAAATTAAGGACAGTCGTTAATGGAATCGGAAGGGCTGAGGAACAGTCTTCGGTTTAGATGAAGAATGACATTTCTTCTGAGCTCAGCTGTTTTGGTAGGAGTTTGTATACATGTAAAGGGAAAATAGTTGTTTTGACACAGTAATAGTGGTAGATCTCATGCTTCTGGAATTTGACAAAATTTTGATTTATTGTAGAGGCTGAGGCTAATGAAGATTGCTTGAATTGTAAGACAGGCAAAGAATGGATTGAAAGGAAACAGTGGTGGGTGGTTTTGGAAGATAATATGTAGAAAGTGGAGATCCTGAATATTAATTGTATATTGTCATTAAGAATTTTGAAACAGAAACCAAGTATGTTCTGACAAATAAATGAATTCACTGAGGAGCAGAATAATAAAACTGGAAGGATATTTAGTTGTAGAAAATGCAAGGTCATGAATAAGAAATATTGGAGCTGGAGGCTGTTAATTGGAAATGAATGTCAGTCAGAATCTAAGTGGTTGTGGGTTTTCATTTGTTTAAAATACTGGGGACACCGTTGGTGGCAGAATTTAGCCTAGAAGTATCTGAGAGAAATATAAAGTGTTGGTATATTCAGAGCAGGGCAACGTCCAACGGCCTGTGTGTGCTGGTTTTGAAAATTTTGTTTAGAATTTGGATTATCAAGCCAAATAGCTAATTCTATAGCTTCATTGTGTACTTGGGCAAATGAAAACACGTGTACAAGTTGGAAAATGGTACTTGTGACGGAGCTGACAGTGTGCTGATTAAAAAAGACATCGTTTTCCTTTTGTTTGCACACTGAAAATAATATTCTGAGTCTTCACATGACTTCCTGTGCTAGTGTCCCTCTATCCAGGCTGTGGCATCCTTCAGGAGGCATAGTTTGAAGTGGTGACGGCTGCCGCCAGCAATTAATATAGGAGAGGAGAGCAAGCTGAGCCTCCCCCATTTATCGGGACGTTGGGGTGTGTTGCTCCATCTGCCACGGGCCAACTTCAGACTCGTCTAATTTAAACCCTTACTCCAGATCCTACATGGTCTGGATTGAGGCCAGGACACAGATAGATGATCTCCTACTGTCAGTGAATAGAGGGGCAGTCATTAATTTTCATTCTCCTGGCCCTTTCTGCAGCGTTTGGTGCGTCTGGCCAGAAGTTGCTGCTCTTGTGCCAGGTAGGAGTTGGCACGGCCCAAAGTAAAGTGGCTTGGCCGGGTCCCAGGTAACCGACCTACGTAGTGACGACGTTGCTCGTGATTGGGAAGTGCTGCCAATCATGAAAGTAAATGAAGAAGTGGAAAGCGGGATCTGCAGCAGGATTTCATTGTTCCTTCTGCGTCAGTGAACCTATTAGTGATGCTAATTGCTACTTGGAGTTGGGTAATGCGTGTTTGTGTGGGAGGGCAGCGCTTTCCCAAGACCGAGTTCTGGGCTGTGTAATGAACTCCCCTGGGAATGGAGAGTTGCCGAGTATTTTGCGCTGGAAGAGTTGATGATGGAATGTCATACATTTTGCATTCTTTCATGTGATAATACAGATACAACTTGTTTTAAAAAGATTTTTTTTAAAAAAGGGATGGCAACGATCCTCTGTTGAAATAAATAATCATCTTTGATGTAGCCCATCTAAAGAAATACTGTGGGGTGAAGAAGGCTTCTGTAGGAGCTGAATTTTTAAGCTCCCTTTAAAACACATGCTAATCCATTTGCTACTTGTGCCTTTTTTCCAGAAAAGTAATTTTGTGTTGAACTCCAACTTGGAAGATGAGATCTCAAAGTTTGAGGAAACTATACTTAAGATTTTAAAACTCCTGTGAAGTACAAAGTTAACATACGTGACCTTATTGCTAAGACAGTTGCTGGGATTTTGGCTGAGGGAAATAAATTAAATGTAGGTAAGACATAAGTTTGCCACCAACTTTAATTTTCTGTGAACTTCTAAGAGATCAATTTTGCTGTAAATGTAAAGTGAGCAGTGTGACCAGTGAGTTTATGTATTGAGGAGTATTTTCAAAGCTGGCTTTATGAATCCTAATATGCTGGGACTTAAAGGTCTTGCCGTGGGTGCTGGTGGTGGGTGCAGGATTGGATTTGGAGCTTGGGAGATGCTTGTTCCTGGCTCTCTAGATTGAGGGAGACCAAGTAACTTGCCTTATTTTGCCTTAAGTAATTTTTTCCTGAAATATACTTTCAGATTTAACGTTGAAAAACAAAAACATCTGCATAAAGGAGAAACCTCAGTTTTTAATTTTCAGGGTACCTCAATTCAGCTTCGGAATTGTGTTAAAAAACCTACAAAACAAACAAAAAACCCCATCAAAACCAACCTACCTCCCCCAAAAAACCCCCAAACTAAACTAAAAAAGGAATTTTGATAAAATCGTTCCTCTAGCATGTATTTTGGGGCAAACTGATGTGGACTGCACAAACAGGATGTATGTGGAAGCAAATGAGCCTTTGAAACAGTTGCCTTTATTTGGGTACACTAAAAATAATTGATTTCTGAAGGTAAAACTTTTCGAGATTATATTTGGTGGTTGACATTTTTTAAAGTTTAAGGAATAAGGTTATTAATACTCTCGTAGGTGATTTGGAGATCTGCTTGTCTGATGCCAAGAGCTGTAACTATTGAAATTTTCATCCTATTCCCTGAATTATTGGGTTAATACTAATGCCTGATTAAAATGAATAATGGACCTTGCCTCAGGACCAAGAAGTGAATGAAAAGTAGCTTCTAATGAAACTGGAGATTTTAGCATTTCTATGACTTTGGATATTTCATCTGCTTGTAAGATAAATCTGTGTGGACACCATGAGCCTTTTTTCTTTACCTTGTTTGTCAGAACTTTTGTTGTACTGGGAACTGGCTGGAGGAACCCTGGAGGGGTTCAAGGCCAGGCTGGATGGGGCTTGGAGCAACCTGGTCTGGTGGGAGGTGTCCCTGCCCATGGCAGGGGGGTTGGACTTCGATGATCTTGAAGATCCCTTCCAACTCTAACCATTCTATGACTCTATGTTTGCTGTTCAAACACGATTCTCTGCTTTCCTGTGTAGTTATGGAAGGTGAACGAGGAGTTTTGTTATTGCTCTTACTGCTGCTCCGCTCTCTTATTCATAGAATCATAGAATGGTCAGAGTTGGAAGGGACCTTAGAGATCATCAAGGTCCAACCCCC
>VXBW01003926.1:434092-467680 GCA_013400375.1 Thinocorus orbignyianus | reverse complement strand
GAGCTTCTCATCCATGAGCGCTCCCAAGTCCTTCTCCTCAGGGCTGCTCTCCAGCCATTCTCTTCCCAACCTGTATTTGTGTCTGGGATTGCCACGTCCCAGGTGTAGGACTCTGCACTTGGCTTGGTTGAACTTCATGCCATTTGCATTAGCCCACCTCTCAAGCCTGTCCAGGTCCCTCTGGATGGCATCCCTTCCCTCCAGCGTGTCAACCGCGCCACCGAGCTTGGTGTCATCGGCAAACTTGCTGAGGATGCACTCTATCCCACTGTCCATGTCTCCAACAAAGATGTTAAATAGTACTGGTCCCAGTACTGACCCTTGCGGGACACCACTCGTCACTGGCCGCCACGTGGACATTGACCCATTAACCACAACTCTTTGAGTGCGACCATCCAGCCAGTTCCTTATCCACCGAGTGGTCCATTCATCGAACCCATGACTCTCCAATTTGGACACTAGGAGGTCATGCGGGACAGTGTCAAACTTGTCTCATTTCACTTGTCTCATTTTGAATTCAGACTGAGCCATCTGATAGAGGACCATGTCATCTTGTGTACTTGCACGGACTCTGATATAATGGGGTCTGGTTACTAATTGGAGCTTTTGGGTGCTCACACAATGGAGATAATTAGTAATAAGTGTACAGCTGTAATAGCAAGTAGTGTTCACAGTGTGCAATACAAAGCATGAGAGTTAAGCTCCTGTGTGCTGGTTTAGTTCCTATTGAATGCGTTTCAGAAACCGTCATTCTTCTTTCTTGCCTATGTGGTGTTGCCCTGTGGTGCTCTCTTTATTCCGGTGTAAGTGCTTATCCTGCTAACATCTTCATTAACTTCTTCAGATATAACTGGTCAGGGCATACCCAATTAATATTCAGAAACATACTGATCAGCAGTCTGCAGGATTTCTCCAAGAAAGCTTGAAGTGTCATCTGGAGAAAACTTAAACCCTGATGTTAAACACATGAGCTTATACTTTTTGAGTTAAAGAAGCAAACAAACAAAAGTGACCTATCAATGAAACCCTCTCATTAATAAATACAGTTTCAGCAAAACCTTGCCATTGTCCATCCTTTGCCAAATTTCTTCTGTCTTATGTTGTTAAACAGAATTTTAATAAATTCAGGTTTTTTTCCAGTAGCTTAAATTCTGGGGTGTAGGTGTTTTGAGTCTTTCAGCTGGGAAAAAAAAAAGGAAAACACAAAACCAAACCAAACCCCTTTCAAAACGGGCATATTTGGGCCAGTCTGATGTCCTTCTCCTGAGGAGAGCTCCTTCAGCTTCTGTATTAGGCAAATGTATTATCATGAGACCCGTGACAAATCCCAGAATGATACGGGGTTGGAAGGGACCTCAGGGGAACATCTAGTCAAACTCCCCTGCCAAAGCAGGTCCACCCAGAGCAGGTTGCACAGGAATGTGTCCAGATGGGTTTGGAATGTCTCCAGAGATGAAGAGACTCCATCACCTCTTGAGAAAGAGAGAAATCATGGGAGAAAAGGTGTAACTTCAGTGCTGGGATTTGAGAAATAGAGAGTCTTGCCACTAGGGGTTGATCCATTATTCAGCTGCCAACTCTTAATTAAATTTCCATACATTCTGATTTGAGTGGAAGATTTAGGGGTAAAGGCTTTAAATTGAAAGAGAGGAGATTTAGATGAGATGCCAGAAAGAAATTCTTTGCTGTGAGGGTGATGAGGCACTGGAACAGGTTGCCCAGAGAAGCTGTGGCTGCCCCATCCCTGGAGGGGTTCAAGGCCAGGCTGGATGGGGCTTGGAGCAACCTGTTCTGGTGGGAGGTGTCCCTGCCCATGGCAGGGGGGTTGGAACTGAATGATCTTGAAGGTCCCTTCCAACCTTTGAACCATTCTGTGGTCTCGAGAAAGCACTAGTCTTAGTTCTGGTGTTCAAGTGATACATTTTGTTGACATCTGTGGTGTGTTGCCTGAATCTATAGATGTTTTAGGTGGCTGAAAACAAAGCTTTTAACTGTTTGTGGTGGTTTTTTTGATTAAAGGGGGTTGTAAGATCTCTTATTTTACCAGATTGCTAGTGGTGATGCAAGTATGGGTTTTTTAAGCGCTGGCTCTCTTGAATGAGATGCTGCTTTGTCAGTAAAACAAGTTGCAATGAAGGCGTGTGCTTAAGACAGCAGTGAATATGGGAGTGCAGAGAGAGCCAATTAAGCTTATTTGCAAAAGTAAAGTAGTGTGCATGTGGTTTTTTTTTTTCCTTCTAGTTACGCAATTCTTCCCTCCCCATGGCTTCTTTAATTCTGGAGAAAAACACAACATGCTCTTTTTAATTAGTTTTAGTTTTGAATAAATTTACATGGCTTGAAATTGAATGTTGTCTGTAGATTAGTCTTGCTTCTGAGGGACTGGCGCTAAGTTATTATCTAGTTGAAGTATATCGAATTATTATTATATTATTTTTTTTTCATAAAGCATCTCATGTACAGCTTTCAGCTCTCTTCATGTTGCATTGATTTAATCCTGTGCCCCGACTGTAGGGGGTTTTCTGCTCATGTAAGTTTTGGGTTGTTGGTTTTTAACTGATATGTAACGTTTTGAAATACTCGCCTTGTGTGTGGAGAAACGCCGGTTGAGCTGATCTGTAATGAATTATCATTTTAGTTATAACACTGGAGGAAAGTACTTATTGAAGGTGCAGGGGTGATGCTGTGCTCCTGTAGACGGGTCTCCTGATTTCTGGAGGCAGGATCTGTGCAGGCAGCAGCTACCTCTGCTGCCCCTGCAGAGCCTGTACCTGCAGGATGGCTGGGGGATGCTTGCTCTTAGGCTTTGACAGCAGGGACCTGGTGGGCATTACGTGTAAAGGGATTTCTTTATAACTAGGACTCTCTGAAGAGAAATGGATGAATTATGAAAAGCGTTGGGTTTTTTTCCCCCCACGTATATGCAAAAATCTACACAAGTATGAGAAGTTCTTTGCCAAATGGGTCTTCAAAATAGTTTTGCTTTCTTTCAAAATGTTCTGGTGTAGATGGTCAAATCCTATAATCTTTTATTCTTAATCAAGTGTTTCCCTGTCCCATATTGTCAGAGAAGCTGTACTGCGATCCGGATGGGTTAGTTGCTCTGGGAAGATCCGTGTCCCTTTGCTGTTTATATCAGAAGCTATTAAAGAACATTAAACCTTGTGAACTTCTAGAAGCATTGAACTGTCTTGGCAGTTGGTGGTGCTCCAGTTTTCTTCTTTTTTGGGGTTTCTGTGATCTTGACTTTTCTCAGTTGAACCGTAGTAACGCTTGTGCTTCTGGCATGTGTGTGCAAAGTGAAACAAAAGGATCAGCAAAATAAAACTCAGCTTGGAGTCACACTCTTGGTTTTTGGTGTAGACCACCAACACGGTTAGTTACGGCATGATCAGGTGTAAGTTCAATTACAGCAGCTCAGGTAGCACTTAGTAAAATTGACATAACTTAGGTTTGACTGAGAAAGTGAACTTAGACTTAGTTTTGAGTCAGCTTTGTCTCTCCTACACCTATTTTTTGCGCTGCCATGGGTTCCCTGTCTGATCATTCAATCACATATTGATATTGTCGTTTTCACTGGTCTTACTAAGTACAATCATGTTTTTTTGGTTGTAAAAAGGCACTTTGCTGATCTCTCTTGCTTTGCCATCCTTCTGAGTCCCACAATTTCTTATCTTCCTATACCATAGCAGAGTAAAGCTGCTGGCCTTCGCTTTCAGCTGCTTGTGGTCTGTGCTCAGCCACCTTTCTTACTTCTCATTCGCTGCCAAGACGTTGACTTGTTTGTTGCATCTGGCCTTTGATACTGGTTTCCACTGAAATTTCTCGAGTTCATTTTCTCTGGTCAGAAGGTTTGATCTTGTGGGCTGCTGTGTGAGTTGGAGAAGACCTTTGTCTGCGCAGCTGCCTTGTTATTTTTCCTGAAACTCTACTTTAGTGCTCTTGTTGCGAAGATCAAAGAAAACTTTTCAAAGATAACTCCGGTGTGTTAGAGCTGTCATGCTGTTTGGCATCTCTTGCAGTTTGTATCTTTTACTCACTTTTTTTCCCTTCTACTTGTTCACTGTTTTTTTTCTTGTATACAGAATGTTACCTCTGCAGAGCAGTCTTCTGGGTGATTGGCATAGAGACGTCTAAATTAATGACTTGGGCTCCTAAGTAGGGTCATAATGTAAAGAAATTCTTAGATCTTTCAGGTGTCTGCAACTGAACCAAGCTCACAACTGGCTGGTGATAGTGGTTTTGGGGGGTTTTTGTATGTAATGTGAGAGGAATCAACCTTGGCTAAATTTGTCAGTGTTTTAGTGAAAAGCAGCTCCACAGTTGGCCGGGACTTTGCTGTCCGGTGGTGTTCGGTAACTGGTCGTAGGCAGGAAAAGGTGTTTCTTGTGTTTCTTTTGAATGCAACTCTACAGATTCGTATCAGGTAAAGTTCTGATCCATTTAATAAAGGAAAAACTGGAGTAAAAGACCTTTTAGCTGAATCTAACTGAATTAGCCCCATATATTTCTTACAGCATTAAAACCTCTGCCATTTTCAATAGATTTTCAGGCATTGTTTTATCTGGACACAGCAACACACTTGTATATGTATTTTTTTCCTGAACTTTAATCTTTGAAGTATTTTCTTTGTGATAAATCATTGAACTAAATTACCTGTTTTCCTGAAGAAATAGGTTTGAACTTCTAACTGTAAAAAAAAATGCTTTTTACATCTGTCAAGATTGCTTTTTTTAGTACTTAATATAAACCCAAACAGTACAGATTTAGAGGCTATACCTGTCAGTATAATGCGTTGACATTGCCTTTGCAGGTACATGATGCTGATTGATGGCAAGAATGAAGTTTATATGATTGATAGAGACAATTCCATTTTTCACGTATCTAATCTGGAATTTCCGTTCCGTAAGGATCTGCGCATGCATCTGGCAAACACTCTTCTGGACGGGGTAAGGAGAGGAGCATATTGTATAATTATTGCAACAATTTCAGTGCCATTTGCTTTTGTTCAGAAACGGGTCTGAATTTTTAGGCCTGGGTCAGTAGATCATGGGATTTCAAGAGTAGTATGGATTCAGTCACAGGCTGAACGTGGGAATCACACTTCGTAAGTCATTTCTTATCTACAGGATAGCAATGATGACTACTCTGGGGGGAGCTGTTTGTCTTTGAAATAAATCAAGGTATTGAGATGACATTCTCTGAATATGAGAAAATGCTTGAAGAGAATCTGAAGAAATAAATACAGAACCTCGTCTCTTGTTGCAGCTTTATGTTTTGATACAATAAAGGGGATCAAATTAATCTATTTAAGTATTTCTCAAAATGGGTACGATTTTCATCGTCTTTTGACAGACTTTGGTGAATTGATGCCTTTGTGCCTGTCACCTTTATTTTCAGCTCATCTGAATTATTGACTGTGATTTAGAGATGTTTTAGTTACGTTTGTTTAAGACTAAAACATTTCTAAGCCGTCATGCTAATTTAAATTATGTAAACTTGCTAACGAACTTCGTAAGCTAGTTGTAACACAAGCTGTAAAACATCTGTATTTGTTGTTTGGAGACTGGTCTGGAGTATTCTTGGTAAACATTTCAGGAGGGTAGCAGCAAGCAGAGATGACTCCATTCTTGATCTTCCTGTTTTAGATGAGCAAAGGAACTTCATTAGCTTTTATCCTAGAAACCTGTCAATGTAGATGAACGTGGTTGCTTGTCATGTTGCGTGGAGGATTGCTACGTTGCTGTCACTCTTCCTTGCTGAAGTGCTGGATATCTGAGATGAGCTTCCATGTTGGTCTTCTGAAGCCTGGTGCACCTTTCAGATACAGGGGACCATGTTGTCATTGTTAACTTTCTTTCCTTTCTCAGGCCTTTGTTGTCAGTATCTGTCTTGAAATGTCACTTCTGTGAACGATCTGTCTTACTGAACACACGTTTCCATCTGAAGCATGTATCCTGTGAGGATAATTATTGCATGGAACAATGTACCGTCTGAGGGACAGGGGAGCAGATAATGGAATATTTTCCCACCACCTCTGCTTCACTGAAAAATTGAGAGCTTAGTGCAAGAAATGCCGTGCTGTCAGCTCAAAAGTGGTTCTGCAAGCTGTCATGTCTGGTAGGAGCATCTTCAGCCAGGCAGCTTCCTAATGACATACATAATAGCATTCTTAATGATGTACATTAGGTTCCATACTGTTGAGATTAAAAGCCTGGTACTATTTCCTCCCCCGCCTTGCTCTTTCTCAGGCTATTGAGAAAATCATGGCTTGCCAGTGTCCCTGTGGTGCAATCCTAGGTGTTCTCCAGGCAAACTGCTGCTCCTTCTTCTGAGGTTCAAACCAGATGACTTAGGAAGGGTGGCTGCTGGGTACCTGGTGGAAGACAGGGATTCCCAGATATTGAGATATGTGAAAAGGTGGCAGTGGGACATTGGAGAGGGGCTCTGAGCCGGTGGACTGTATCTCCCAGATTTAGAGTTTAAGTTTCTTAAGAATAAATTAAGTTCTCTCAGTTACTCAGGACATGAACTTCACTTAATTCATTGTTTTGTAAAAGTTTGACTCTTACAGTGGATTTCATTATTTCACTGTATTGACGTAAATTAGTTTTATTGTGATTCTCCCACCCCTACCCCCCACCAGTTTTTCATGAAGTAGGAAGCAAAATTACATTAAATGAACCAAGTATTGTTTGGATGGTTTAAATTGGTTTAAAATTAAAACCTTTTAATGGATAAATACTTTCCATAGTACAGATTTCTAAATTGATTTAAGTATGGTCACTTACAGAAAAAGGCAAGCTGTTGATGGAATGTTTTTCTTTTCAATTGAAGTTCCTTTCAACAGATTTGAGAATAAAATTTACCTGTTATTTGAAGCATCAGAACAGCTTAACTTTTGAATATTTGTTTAATGTTGGTGCCAAATGATAATTTCCATGACTGTACCTTTCCTCTGGATATATGTGTGATTCCTTTCTTTCTTTTTTAATCCATAGGAAGAAAAATTTGGCTTTTTTGTATTAACATATTTTGCTAATTAGTGCTGAAGGGCTGTAGAAGTTAATTCCTTAATTACAGGTTGGAGTAGTTCATACTTTCTACCCTTGAAGTAGCTTTCTCTCTCTGAGATTAAAAGGTATAGAATGAGGTGATTCCATTTGCATTGCTTGACAATAATCTTAAAAACTATGAGAAAGAAGGGGAGACAAAACAGAGGTATCAGATCCCATGCACCAAAACAACTACTTGGCTTAAGGATACAAAAGATTAGGTAATTTCCTCTAACTTTATTTAGAATGACAGCGTGTATAAAACTTTCATAAAGGCAATTTCCATTCATTCAATGATCTATTAACTTGCTTTCAGGCTTCTGGTATAAGCCTTTCATGTGGCTGTCTTTGAGAATTTCAAATGCATTTACGGTTCACTTCAGGCTGAAATTCCTTGCAAACACTTCTTCCTCTGATCAGTTGGGTCTTGAGAGATCTCCTGCAATAATACTCTTGTGCTCATCTCCAGCTCTTTAGTTGGGGTTGTTTTCCTGGCACGGAAGGAAGTTTTCTGCAAAGCTGATTACAGCCAATTTGAATATTACTTAGAGGTGACCAGTATATTATGAAATATTCTTTTAGAAGCCAAATGTACTGCTATCTGAGAGAATGCATAGGTTTTTGATCAAGTGTTTTGGCTGTCATACAAGAAAACTAATTAGTTATTTTCAGGAACTTTCTTGGCGTTCGGCTTGGTTTTGGAACAGTTGAGCAGATAGTGCAGAAGCATTCTTAGGCTTGAAATACTTACAATTTTAATACAATTATGTATGTATTTTATTTAGATATAAAATGTTGTTCACGCTTGGAGATTGAGGATGGTCAAGGGCTCTAAAAGTGGAGAGCAAGACTGAGTTTGTGTTTTTGTATCAGTACAGACCTCACTTATTTATAAGCTCTCTCAGAAATGTCATGGCTCTTTTGAGTTTGCAAAGGCTGGTGCTTTGTGCAAAATAGATTTTAAAAAACCCCAACAGCTTTTCATTCCTGAAAGACAGACAGAATTATCTTGAAGGCAAACAGACAAAGAAAAGGCCAGGCATGGCGCAGGAGGAAAAGGAACAAACAGATGTGTGATGGTTCCATACTCTGTCTCAGCAAAAAACACATTCTGCAAGTGGCTGGTGAGATGAGATCCTCTGCTTTGTGATTAAATTTTAGATCATTTTAAGTCCAAGTTGCTTGTTAAATGCATGATTCAAGGAAAAAAGGAAAAGTCCATGAACTTTGTTCTTTTGGTATTTGTCCAGCTAAAAGCTCTTAGCACAGTTGCTCAGTCTAATATGCTGTAAGATTCTGCTCCGCAGCATCGGAAGATTAAGAAAAGGAGATTAATCCCAGCAGTTTTGCCAGATTATGTCGAAGAAACTGGCCACTGGACCTTGTTCTGCAAGGCCATAGGCTAAGCTAATAGCTAAACTAGCAGCTAATGGACAAGTGGTAAAAGTCATACTTACTAGCAGTGGTAATTTTAAAATCTGTAGTGGTGGCTGGAGATCTCCATGGGGCCTCCAAAAGGAAATGGAGGGATGTGGCTGCATCTTGTCGATACTCTTGTGTTCTGTTATCATGTCACATGAGTGGGTTTGGGTTTAAGTTTTCATGTCTCTAAACCCAGGCTGAAATACAGCCTTATAGTGTCAGGTTGTTACTCAGGTTGGAAGGAGTGAGTTTGGATGTGACCAGTTTCTCAAATACTACATTTCTCCCCCCCCAGTCAATGAGCTTGCCTTTGAGGTCTGTTCCCTGAGTCATTCTTCAATTCTCATCATTTCGAGGAAGATTCTGAAATCAGACTGTTAAATAATGATGTGTTAAGAGTATTTCTAATCTGAACCGTTCTTATGATCACTTTACAGCTTTTGCCTTGTGACAGTTGTATTGGCGTAACTAATGGAGCAGTGAATGTTGTTGTCATGATGGAGATGAGCAGCGCAGGAATTTGTCATCTCTGCTGCTGAGGCATATTGTGCTGTTGTTTATTTGCTCTGGTAGCTGAGATTTCAGTCAGGATGTAAAAAAGGAACAAGAGGCTGGGAAAGAAGAAAAGAAGTGAGGAAAGTTGATCAATAATGGACTCAAAAAGGTTTATGCCTGTCTGAAATAGAGGAAAAGTTTCTTCATAAAATTAATTCTATGTTAAAACTCAACATTTCTGAGAAGGTTTTAAAAAAAATAATTCTTGGTCCTCTTGGCTATATTTTATAGTTCTTCCTAAACTGAATATCCAGAGATTCAGATTTTGAAAATTAGGCATAAAATCTTCTAATGTGAACCCTGCCATGTTTTCAGGGGGTTGTATTTGGATGCTAGCTTTGCATCAAAGCTGAGGCTCTGAATATGCATGCTGAGGAAATGAGTCCTTAAACCTTAATTATATCTTCAATTAAATGAAATTTAAAAACTTGTTTCACCTGCTAACGTGGTTGAAATGGAAAATAAATATGGTATGATTCCTTTTTTTTCAGTTTTATTTTGTTATTCAGTTCACCTGATTCCTATCAGGAATTCTGGGTGGAGTTTTTTGACCCTCTCCCTTTCTTTTTTCTCTTTGCATTCTATCTTCACACACTCTTCCAAGTTTGAACGTCATGCCTTCTTTCTCTCTTACCTATTCCATCTGTTCTGGCAGTTAGTTATAAAATCTATCATCAAAGAAGGCATCACAGCGTTGCATCTGCTGTTCCTTTGATAGCTCACCCGTGTCTTACCTAAATTGTGGAAAATAACAGAGCAGTGTTTTGTTCCATCACTTCTGTGTCGACTTTTTACAGTACCTCCAACTAAATGATTTTTAGAGTTAGGAATAAGATATTGTAATGTTGCAAAGGAATGTTTTTTTACTCATGGAATCAGCTGTTTAATTCTTTTTTTTTTTTCTTCGTGTTATGACAAGATCTGTAAGGTCACTTTGGGTAGTCGTTCCCACCACCTGCAAATGCCGCCTTTTGCTGTAAAGCCCAATCTCCAACAGGGAGTTGTGTTCTCAAAAGATGAGATTCTAAAATGTTAAGTAGGCAACCTACAGTTCCCAGTGATTTTGGGAACAACAGGTTCACGTCTTCTAGTTTAATTTTAAATGCTTCAAGCTTTGTGTTTGCTTTTAAACATTTCTGTGGTATTACAACTGCTTGCTTATTTTTCAAAGCCCGATGTGGTTAAATTTTGGGTATGATTTAAGAAGCTTGGTATGTGCAGAGGTTGAAAATCATTGAGACTCTTGTTTGGGTTTACTTTGAAAGAGTTAGGGGTTTTAAGAGAAGTTAAAAAGTTGTAAGACAAAAATGCTGTTGACTTGTCGAGAAACAAACTAAGCAAAATAATTTGAGTTGATGCAAGGTTCTCTTTTGGAATAATTCTTTAACTCACAATTGTGTTTTCATAATCTCATAGGGAAATATTTTTACCTTTTCCAGTTGTTTTATCTCATATGGGTGAATTTGGAATTTTAACCTGATATTGGCAGCAAAAAATCCTTAGCTGATACCACTGACTTTTTAGCCAAAATTTGGGTGGGGGAGAGGGAGTAGGGAGAAGATTGATTTCCTTTGGAAAAGTGAATATTCCCAAGTTATCTCTGAAAAAGATGTAGTGATTGTTTGATTGTTACCACTTTTATTCATGAAAAATTTATATGAAACTAAATATTTTTAATTAGTTTATCAACATAAATAAAGTGTCTAATTCATATCATAGGAAACCCAAGTTATGGATGTAAACACCCGCATGTAGGGTGTATATATTTCTGTATGTACCACTGTATGTACCACGAAGTTCAGGAAATACTTCTGTGTTTGGATGTTGATCGTTAATAGTCTTTCTTCTAGCTGACACATTTTCAAGATGATTTTCCATATATATATATATACAGAGAGAGAGAGAGAGAGAGAGAAAGTTAACTGATTTCATGTGATGCAGATAGTATCTGTGGTATTTCCATTTGAAGAAGCCCTACTGTTCAGTCACAATGCAACACTCAAGCAAATTGCAGTTGTCAGTGCTGCCTCCTAGGACGCTGTTAACATGAAAAGATTCAACCTGAGCATAGAAAATGGATGTTAATGCTTGGTTTTCACTTCCTTGCTGTTGTACTTCTTATTGTAAGCAAGATTTCCTAAAGTGCTTGGTTGACTTAAGATCAAGGTTTCTAAAAAAACTCGTTATTCACTCAAGAAAGGTAGTGATTTTGAAAGCTGTGGGAGAACTGATGTATAAATATTGCAGATCTGAATGTGGAGCATTAGTACAGGCTTCTTATTGAGTGCTTCAGAAGAGATGTTTAAGACCATAATAATATTTTTATAATCTTGACCTACTGTAAAACCTTTCTGATAATAAAGATGTGGCCAGTGTTTGATTGCGTCATGCTTACAGGTACATGCACTGAGTATAAATGTGTTGACACTCTTCTGCATTCGCGAAATAAATCTAAATTTTATCTCTTTTCTTCTAAGGAAATGATCATCGACAAGGTTAATGGCCAGGTTGTCCCTCGGTACTTGATATATGACATTATTAAGTTTAATGTAAGTACTTTCGGATTTATTGCTTTTACCATTAGTTATTGATTCTCATTTCTATTTTAATCTTATTTGTCTAAGTAAGAGCTTCAGAGTAAATTCAAACACCAAAGTGTGTGGGTATTTTGTAGCTTGATAATAAGCATCAGAATTAAGATTGAAAGCGACCTTTTAGTAGCCATAGATTTATTTCCACCTGCTCAAGAGAAGATAGTGGTTTGAAACCGCTTACTAAACACTGTTGGAAATTTTCCTATTTCTAGAGCAGATTTGAACTCTTTAGGCAGTGAGATTGAGAGCGGATGGAGAAGTTGGGCTCTAAATGGTGTCGTTATCAGAGCGTTCCAGTGGTCCTTGTTATGCTGCTCCATCACCACCTCCTCAAATTTTCCTTCCTGGACCAGTGACCTGGTTTCAGTAAAGTCATCAACAGCAAGCTCTCCTCTTTACCCTGGCTGCAGGGCAAATATGTAATAAAGAAATATATTGTGGAAGTTGTGGGAAAGGACAAGGCTTTGTTGACAAGTAGAAATAAAGTCTTTGTGGTCACAAGAAAATGAGAAACTTTTTCTTTTATCTTTTTATATTATCTTTTATAGATTTTATAGATTTTATTTTTTCTTTTTCCCCAAAAAGTCATGATATATATGGAATTTGAAGTTAGCTGGGTGTCTTATGGCAGTGTTCTTCTGGAGCTTATTTGAAGAACTAACCTTGACAGTATGTTCTACCTGTTAACCCTTAGGATGATATACATTTTCTATTGATTTCCCTGTTATGTCTAAGGAAGAGAAAATGTTCTTTGGGAAGGATTGATTTAACCATATATGACTCTTTAAAACAATATTTAAATTAATTTTCTGAAAACAAAAAGTGTGCACTGGTTTTGATTGGGACAGAGTGATCTTGATGATCTTTTCTTTAGCCTTTTCTGAAGTGCAGGTGGTAGTTTCCTGGATCCCTCCTTTGGTTAGGACTTTTCAGTAAGCAAAAATTCCTTGTAGACTTCTGAAAAATACAGTCTTCTAAAACCACATCCGGGTTTTCATTTTTCCTTTACATTTTCTTAATTGTTCCTCTGCCTGTGATTCTGCTTGGTTACCTTCAGGACTTTCCTTATCTCTGCTCTCACTTTGTGTCTAACCTGCCATTCAAGTGTACAGGCTCCTTGTTCCCCAAGTTTGGGATCCTCATACTCTGTCCTAGCAAAATAACGCTTTCCAAAAGTCATCATCATTTTGGTGAAACACTTTTTTGGGATGAAACTGAAGGAAAATAGCAATGTGTCCAGAGGTAACGTGAAGAACTCTATTTGGCAAACAAGAAAAATCATTAGAGGGTTTCCAGAGGACTTTTAAAGTTTGGGAAGAGACTGCTTTTGAACAGGGCTGTAAATGCTTTAGAGCTTGTTTGGGGTTTTTTATGTTTGTTTGTTTATGTTTTAAATGCACTGGGAATGAGAAAGAGGAGTTAGTTACTACGTAATAGGATGTTAATGTCAAGGACGAATTAAGATAATGTTATCAGTATGAGTACATGCAGGGCTTCAGCTGCAAGAAGTCATTAGCAACGGTCCTACTGCAAAGATTAAAAATCACAGTGGTTTTTAGGTTAATTTTAGAAGCTTAATTACAAAAATGGGCACCTGAGGATGTTTGGCTTGGCAAGAAGTGATCAACAGAATTTTATCACCGAGAGAGGTAAACGTATTGAAAACTGGTGTAATTGGCAAGAAAGCATAAGCTCCTTTTTAAAGTTATGTAAGTTAGATTTGTGTAAATTTTCCTTGCAGAGCTTCAAATCAAATAATTACACAAAGGATCAGTCCTGTTTAAAGACAAAACACTGCCCCATCCCCCCAACACAAATAACCCCTCCACTCCAAAAAAAACCCCAAAACAGCCTGACTGACAGCTACGTGAGGTGCTCTAGAGTTTAACATCGCCCTTTTTGATCTTGAAAGTAGTTGTGTCTTCTGAAGGTGAACCATGGAGTTACTGTACTCACTGCCCATTAGGTGAGTTAAAACATTTCTGGCACATCCCTGGTCCCCTGACTCACTCAATGGCTCAGGGTGCTCTGCTGTTACAGATGTGACATTGCAGCTGGGGACAAGTGAATACAAAGCCTGTGTGTGAACACCTTTGCTTAGGCAAACCTCATTTTCCAGTCAGCTCTAGGAATCTAGAGATGTTTTCAGCTGACCTCATTATCAAATGCTCAACCTGCTTTGCTTGAGTAGCATCCATCCCATGTTACCTAAACATTACAAAGTTTTCTGACTTTGTTGGAATATTTCTTCTGAAGTAGTGATAGGACAAGAGGTAATGGTTTTAAATTGAAAGAGGGGAAATTTAGATTAGATTTAGGAAGAAATTCTTTGCTGTGAGGGTGGTGAGGCACTGGAAGAGGTTGCCCAGAGAAGCTGTGGCTGCCCCATCCCTGGAAGTGTTCGAGGCCAGGCTGGATGGGGCTTGGAGCAACCTGGTGTGGTGGGTGTCCCTGCCCATGGCAGGGGGTTTGAACTGGATGATCTTTGAGGTTCCTTCCAACTCTGACCATTCTGTGATTCTATGAAATACTGCATTCACAAATTCCCCAATGAGTCCCAAAGGCTTACGTGCACTATTAATACTGCTGAGAATTTGTGTGTTAGGATGACCAGCTGTAATGCAAAAACCACAGAAGTTAGTAATAAAATAAGGTAATATATAGTTTCTCAGAATACACCATGTATTTATAGGAAGATATATGTCAACTTGTGCCTTTCAGGATGACTGTAAATAGTACAGTGAAAACTGTTAACGTATACAGAGAAATCATGGAATTTAATTTTAAATCACAGCAGAATAATGTCACATAATTAAAAATGTCCATATGCCTTTTACTGTAATATGAGTTTGAACTATTCTCAGTGTATTTCTGAGAATTCGTAATTCATAAATTCTGAGAACTTCATAACTCATTCTATGATTTGGCCAGCATTATTGTTGTGCTTCAACATTGCAGTGTGCTCCATTCTTGTCTTGATTTATGGTTCTTCATTATCTTGGTTTTAGGGAGTTAAATAGTGTTAAAATTTGTGTTTTGGAAGTGTAGCAGTTGAGACAGGGCTACCTTATCTCTCTTCTATGCCATATTTCTCTGGCTTTTAACAAGTTTGAGATTTAAGAGGAGCAGCAGTCTGCTAGTAACAGAACAGCTGGGAGTAAAAATAACAGTTTTCATTTATGTGCAATACTGTGATCGATGGTTGGACTCGATGATCCCAAGGTCTTTTCCAACCTGAACGATTCTATATTCTGTGATTTTGGGACAACATCATGGAATCACAGAGCAGAGTGTCTCAGCACATCATGGGTTCTTTCTTCAGGCTCAGTCAGAATTTCACCTGAGCATGAACCAGGGGAGGGCAGGAAGTCTCCTTCAACAAGAATGATGCATTCATCAGGAGAGAATGGTAACACAGAGTTAACAGTGAGTAGAAGCTATAGAAGCAAATAGAAGAAAATCATAAGGGAGAAAAATGAGAGAAATTGAGTGGGCAAAACCCTGCCTTTTACAAATTTTGATCCATGTTGTTGACAGTGAGGCTTATTCTTTTGCTGCAGTGTATCAGGAATAAACTACAACAGCCTCCTCGAAAGAACCAAAGGAAACTGAAAGAATAGACTGATTGAAATACGTAGTTTGTCCTTGGCTCTAGATGTCTACACAGCAAAAGTCCTGGGAAGAATGAAGAATAAAAATTGAGTTTCAGTGATTGGGAGAGACTGGAGTCCTTAGGGAAAGCATAGAAATAATTTGTCTTGGCTGTCTCTTTCCGTGATAAATTTTGCGTTGAATTCTGATGTTTATCCCTTATAGCTGCTGCAAAAGTCAGTCTTCAGGGTTGCTGATGGAACCCTTCAAATTCATTTCTTTTTAATCGCTGTTTCTGTGACAGCTCATTTCTAGAAACTTGTGGTAACACATCCCAATGTTTTACAAGAGATGCCTGTGTCAGAAAAAACAAATGATTCTTCAGGAGATTAAGAAAGATCTTTTTTGTTGTCATCTTCAGACTGGATCACGATACTGATTATTATTAATAGCAACTCAAAATGGGACATTGCTGTGTCACTGCTTTCATCTCTCATGCTAAAATCAAATTAATAGAAAGTAAACTATATGCCTGTTGACCTCAACTCTTTCAGGAAACTCAGAGCAATCCCAGCTTTTTCTTTTCTGCTTTGCTCGGTTCTTTCTATAAAGAGCAACTCAGAGAAGTGACTCCAAGTCCATTCTGAGAGACTGCGTTACACCTACTAAATAAAACTCTGCAAGGTGTGGGATCCTGCTGCTGAAACTTTGTCCTCTTTTTAAGTGGTTAAAATGTTCCGTGGCACAGTTTTGGCCCTGGTTGGCGATGATGTTCTTGAGCAATTCTCAAGAACAGTTTAACGTTTGACATTCATTGCTCAGGGACCATTCTCAGCAGATGTTCTGAGATGTCATCCTCCTGCTTTGGAGAGGGAGAGAGTGAATGTGTTCAGGCAACTGGTGGCATCAGGGGTAGAGATGAGATGTAGATGTACCCAGAGTATCTTCTAGGTCGCAGACTTGGGGCTTTCTTCTCTAAAGTTCCGGAAGTTCTGTTTTGTGAAAAGTCAGGTATTCTGATATTAATATGCATTTAGGGACTTAAGGTAGAGGAGAAGGCAGCTCCTTACATTGAAAAGAAGAGAAGAAATAAGGTGGAATAAAAAACCAGCAATATATCCTGATATTCTGTTATGGGGAGTAAAGGAAGATCCAAGAAGTATCAAAACTAGTGTGCCACTTCTGCTTGTCTATGGAGATGGCGGCACCAATATGGGACAAATGTTATTATCTTGTCAAGTTATGTTTGGCAAGTGAAATGTTTCTGGAAGTAGAAATCAATTGTAACACGGTTTTTCTTCCCTTACAACCTAAATGGATTTTTTTTATTATTTTTTTTTCCTAAGAAGAGTCTTTTTCTCATTGAAAAATGAGAAATTATTTCACTTGTTTTAATTATTTCATAGGATCATGGAATCCTAGAGTATCAGGTTGGAAGGGACCTCAAAGATCATCTCGTCCAAGCTTTCTTGGTGAAAGCACAGTCTAGATAAGATAGCCCGGAATTGCCATCAGCCAGCTCTCTTAACACCCTTGGATGGATATTTTCAGGGTCCATTGATTTGTAGGGGTCAAGCTCCTGTAATAGTCAGCTTTTAAAACTGAGGGAGTTTTTGTCCACATTCATGTCACTGGTTTCATGTGTGCTCTGCACACAGGATCTGGATTGTTCATGTTCCTCTGAACATAAAAGGCTAATTCTTTACAGAGTTTAGTCTTAATGAGTATAGAGCTAAATCTCTGCAAGGCCTGTTGCTTTCTGACTTGTGTCTGTGTGTGTAGTTGAGGTCCTTATTACAATAACTGACAGTATGGCATTACCTCTTTCACCTGAATAGTGAACAAAAGGTTCAAATTTGGTGGATAATCCTAGTGCAACAGAGGAAGCCGTCAATAGGGTAATTATCCCAGAAGCAAATACAAGTAAATCCAAATCCTTGTTCATCAGACACAACCCACAAAAACAATGTCTTCATTTTCCAGTCGTGTTTGAGACAGCTGAGCCCAAGAAACCTTGTTTTGAGAAACTTTTTCTTAGATTCAGTTGCTGCCTGTAGATGTGCAGACACTAAGCTTAAGCAACTATTCTTTTCCTTAGTTAAGTAATAAAAAGCAACACTGGCATAATGTAGGATCTAATTAATGCATTTGTAGGAAAGATGCTGAAAATAAATAGTACTTTCCTTTTCCTTTCTAACCTTGGCCTTTAAATTTTTAAACTCTAGCCAAGTTTTCATGAGACCAGATTGCAATGGTAAGAATAGCCTGAAAGCTTGAAAAAGAATAATTATTTTAATGTTTAGAAAGGAGATAGAATTTTGATTAAATTTCCTAATAGTCTGTGCGTTAAATTAAGTCAAGATCAAGATATCTTTGGTTATCATTATACATAACAATGCTGTAGCTATTAGATAAAATTTGTCATGGTAAAGAGATCTGCTGGTCATAAATCCTGCCCACAGCCAATGTGCTCACTGAATTCATGCATGAAATTTTTTTGTTTTAAATCCCTGCAAAACATTACCGTGTCTGACTTTCCTGTTACAAACCACTATTTGAAGTGATGTAAAGCTCACGGTACATGCTGTCTCTCACTTATTAGCCTGTTGACTGTATCTTAAAAATGTACCTTGAAAATTCAATTCAGAGATTCAAGCGTTTAATTGCTTTTGGTTTTCTGTTTGCAAACACCCCTGGCTGCCAGTGACCCTTCCACTCTTCATTCTGAGGTTATTTCTCAAAAGATACCACTGCAAAACGCAGATTTAAATGCTTTTGTTAGTAATCAGGGAGTGTAGCAATAGGATGAGGGGTAACAGATTTAAGCTGAAAGAGGGGAGATTAGATATTAGGAAGAAATATTAGGACTCTTTGTCAGGAAGTCTAGTGATAGGATGAGGGGTAATGGATTTAATGGGAAGAGAGGAGATTTAGATGAGATATCAGGAAGAAATTATTTGCTGTGAGGGTGGTGAGACACTGGAACAGGTTGCCCAGAGAAGCTGGGGGTGCCCGATCACTGGAGGGGTTCAAGGCCAGGCTGGATGGGGCTTGGAGCAACCTGCTCTGGTGGGAGAGGGAACTGGAACTGGATGATCTTGAAGGTCCCTTCCAACCTCAACCATTTTATGATTCTAGTAGTGTCCTGGGAAATGAGGATTACATGAATGTGTTTACTCTTACATCCTTTCTATTCCTTCTTGACAAGACATATCTAATAAATGCCCAGATGTTTGTAACACTTCTCTTCCTGTGTGTTCTCAAAATCTGTATGTATAACATCGTTTTATCATGGCTAAGAGGTGTCAAGTACATCAGATACGGAACATCTACTCAGTTGTGTCTGGCTTTGCTTTCTGGTGTCACAGTGGGAGAGATGCTTACAGCTTGAGATTGCTTATAGCTGGGCTGCTCTGACACCTGAATTGCAGAGCCTCTCCGCTGTTTCCGTATCTCTCGTTTGAGTTTGTAGGGTTCCACAGCTGATGGTGCCACTGCTTCCTCCTCCTCCTGTTGATATAATGCATTGTACTGAGAGCAGGGACAGCTTGGCCAGGTACTATGCATCAGTGGTCTTTAGGCTGTATGAATAGAGTAGCATTACAGAATAGGGAGGGAGCAAATTGGGGGAAGGAGAGCTTAGGGAAGGATGTGGCAGAAGCTTTTAGGTCCATGGAGATGGATGGGCAAAATGCATCTTAGGCTTTGAAAAAGCGAACTAGCTTTCCTGCTTTATTCCTCTTCCCTCTTGATCATCTTTTATTCATCATTGAAAACCTGGCTTGTATGTTGGAGCAGCAAAATTTGCAAATCTCCTTATCTGTTCTGTAAACTTCCAAGCAGATAACTTGTGTTTTCTTCCTTGTTGCTCCTTGTAAAGGGCATATGCAACTGAAAAGCAGCATTTTTGCATCTCTCTTTTGCTGTGATGCCCAAAAAGTAAATTATTGCTGGAGAGTGATAACTAGTACATGCTGACCAGGATATCATTGGTGGTTTTGTATTCTTAATTTTATATATTTTTTTTAATCTAATAAGCTGATTGTTGTTGGAAGCATTTGTTTGCCTTGTAATTAGTTTGAAGGTTGAGTGTTTTACTTGCTAGTTGTGAAAATACATCTGCTTCTTCCTTTCCCTTGCATCTCTGAGTCAGATCCTCCTTTCCTCAGCCCAGGGGGCACTACGGATCGCAGTGAAGGTGGTTTGTTTTCCACATTTGCTAAAATAAAGAATACTTAATGGAATATTATATAAATGCTGAGGGAGTGTATTAAAGTTTGTCGTGTCTTGTTTTATTCCCAAAAGGTAAATGTTTTCATACCTTAATGCAAAGCATGTTTCATGAGAACCTTTTTGAATGACAGACTATCGCTACTGTAATTATCAGGGGAAGAGGCACCAAGGATTACCCCTGGGAGAGAGATACGGGGATGAGTAGTTCTCCAAGAGCAGCTTTAAAAGTTGCCATGATAATAAATCCTTTATATTTTCAGTTATTCAAGATCTGTAGGTTTTACTCTTGATTACTCTGACGTGACACTTTTTCAGCAAACCATGAAACTGGCTACAAAAAATAGGAAGCAAGACCTGAAGGTTTAAGTTGCATCATAAATGAAAATAGCTCTGAAATATTTCAAACCTTATACCATGGGGAATAAACTCCACAATTTTTTCTCCTTAGAAGGTCCCTTTAAAAAGCTTTTCTTTGTATTATTACTAAACAGTTTTCTGCCTCTCACATTTTTAGCTGGAAAAAAATCACTTTTTATTTGCAATGTTTTTTTAATCATCTTGTTGGACTAGGAACTGAAACATATAATTAAATAGAAAAACTGTCTCCCTCACTTTATACCAGTCATTCCCGTAGGAACTGCCAAGTGGACTTAAACCCAACTTCTGTCTCAGGCAAATACTCAGCTCTGGCAGTGATCACAACTGAAGTGGAAGGTGTGAAAAACTTTACAGTGAAGCAGGTTTTCTGGTTGCATTATCGTGTCCAGTTTCCTAAGTATTGGGAATGAAGTCTAACACAGGGCTTTTTTTGTCCAGTATATTTCAATACAGGAAAAACTATAGGCAAAACAGAGGATGGTTGGAGGGATATCATATGGAAGCAGTGGGAGTGTGTTCAAATGTTCTCATGTCTTATTTTCCTAAATTAGTTGTAATGCGTTTTCTACAATTAATCTGGCTGTAATATTTCATATTTTCAGCTTTCTCTGTCTCTCGCCTTCCCATGTTTTTCCTGTTTCTAGGGAAAAAGAACTAAAGAAAAAAAAAATCATTGTTAATCAGAAGGATGTACCAAATCTAAAATATAATTCAGGATGTGTTTTATGAAGGTGAAAGCAGGACCTCTCTAATACTTTCTCTTCCATGGCTCATATATTTGAATAACCTGAGTGAGTGTTATGTCCTAGGAGAGAACATGAAGGTCATATTGTCATCCTTCAGAGAATATTTCTCTTATGTAAAAGAAATATGAAGAGAAATACCACTTGCCTTTTCAAATGAGTATAATAGTATTTAATCAGTATTTTTTTACTCATAAGCTGACCATGCACACGATGAACTAGATATGGAAAAGACAGATTGTGTACTGAAGTTAGAGATCTTTTATAAGTCTTCAGGAATATAAAACCTATTACAAGCAGATCCTTAATTTTTAGTTCTGTTATGGTTTAGGAAAGGTGGGGGTTCCCTTTCTAAGACAGTATTTGTGAATCAGTGCTGCTTATTGCTACTTTTTTGGTTTTCTCTTTTCTATGTTGTAGGAGACTTTATAATTACCATAATAGGCAGTCTTATTTTAAATACTGTAAAATGATTTGTATACTAAAAAGATCAGTGCCACAATCTTTTTTGAGTATGAAATGCCCTGAATAATGACTTTTAAGATGTAAGAATTTTCCCACGGTTCTTTAATTCTCTGGAGTGGTAATTCTTCGTCGTAAAGACAGCCCTGTAAAAACCCAGCACTAACTACTCGTAGGAAGAGTCACAGTGAAGGGCTGGTAGAAAGGAAAAGAGTTTGAGGAGAGCAGAAGCAAGAGGTGAAAATATTGACTGGACCATCTGATGTTTTGCAGCTAAGGTGTGGATGCCTCCGTAAGATGCACAACAACAGCACTAGGAAAAATGATTAGAAAAAAAGCAGAAGCAGTAAAGCCCCAAGTGTGATCTTTTGCTTTGCAGAAAGCCTAAGTTCAGTGCAAAATAAATTCCTTAAATTTGTATTCCCCTTGTAGAGCCACATGCAATCTTTTTTGTGTGTAAATATCCGATGATGATGATGGCAAATCTGTTTTACAGTTATGGGGTATTAGAATTATGACTTTTACTTTTCTGATTAAAAATGGGAAGTTCACCTATTCCTCAGATTGCTTGAGGGGAGGCAGCCAGTCTAGACAGAACATAATTCCTTTTGGTTTTAATCATTTACAACCAGTAAAATCCCCTTATTGAGTTCTGTTTTTGAAGGCTCGGAAGGATTTATGAGGATTATAAAGATCCTGAATGAAGCCACTGTACAAGCAGTCAAACAATGAATTGGACTGAGTTCTCTCTGCTCCCAAAATAGCAACTACTAAGCGTTTGGTGCCTGACGGCAGCTTTGTTTTCAAAAGAGAAGGCTTAGGTGTTTGTCCATGGTAGATCCCTGGTTCCATAAATCTGCCTCTTTATTGCACAACATTGACGGTGAGAACCATCATTCAGTCACTTCAGCTGATGGTAAACGTCCTGCCTTGTACACGTTAACTTTACACTGGTGAAGCAAACTTACCATCTACTTGCAGTTGTAAGCTTCTGTGGCTTTTATCTTGAATTTGTACTCTGTTTGGAGCAATCCAAGGAGGAGGAGAAGAGTGAGGAAGGGAAGCAGTGTTTGTAATACAATCTCCTTTTCCTGTTTTGATCTTATCAGTTTAGTCACAGTTTTGACAGTCCTGCTGTTTCGTTCAAGTTATGTTTGCTAATAAAATACAAGTGTGGAGCTATATTTGTGTGTTCTGTTAGGCCTTGATGTTTATGCATGGGCTGCAAACTTCTTCCCTTTGTTGATTCATACATATTTGAATTTTGTTTTTAATCAGTGATTGCTTTTAAAGGAAATACAAATAATTTAATACATGTCTTAGGCAATCTTTTTAATAAGTCTGATTCCCCCAAACCATTTTCGTTCTGTCGTAAATCAAAGAGATGTTCTACTGTGTAAGTTGACAACATATAAATAGTAATTATGTTCCTGCAGCACATCGGTTGAACCGTTACAATTGAAACAGTATTTCACATGCTGTACCTCGTTGATGGCAAGATAAATTTTAGAAACCGTTTTGAAACTGCTCAATTCCTTGCCGTTACCATATCTGTTTAAAATATTTGTGTGATAAGTTAGGAAAAAAAAAGATTTTAAAATGTGTTTTCAGGTTATAATTTGTCATGCCTTATAGAAATGAAAAACATAGTTGTAGTTCTAGAAAATTTTTCATTTCTTTAATACTTTACTTTTTATCCTGTTTGAAAAAGAAAGCTTCATCAGAAATGCAAATTACTTAAGTGATTGAATATAATAATAATGATCTTATTTGCAGGATGAAACAGCACCTTCCAATTGTTTTTATAGAAAAGCTATGTGTTTCAAAAAGGCAGCAGCATCTATAAAACCCCAGGCAGAGGAAATACGTGCCAGACCATTAATATGAAATGCAAAATATTAGACTGCGTGGTCTTCAGAAGATGGGAGAACTAATAATGGGCTTTCGTTGGAGATGCAGATGTCAGCTGTGGGTGCCTTGAATTGTCACTAATAATGTTAAACACAGGGTAGAATATCAGCCTGAGCTTATTTTTTATTCTTCTTTCAAAATCATTAAAGCTAAGACAGTTGTGACATATGTTCTGCTATGGCTCAATAAGTGAAGACGTGCGTGGAACGTATATGCGTGTATGTGCTGAATTATTCATGTCCAAGTTACTGCTCTGGGGAAGCAAATGGAGCAGGCTTTGCTGGCAGGTAGGCTTCAAACCATATCTCACAGAGGAAGAGCATAAATATTCCGAGTTTATCCTGGCCCAAGCCAGTTATCAGCTGTGTACACAGGCCCAGGCATTAGTTTTCTTTCTACTATGGCTGCATTGGGAAAAAGCCAGATAAATATCAGATTCTAAGAGAAAGTGCTTTTATGGGATTTAGCACCCATTTATGTACCCCTTTTTGTTATCTGCACTGATTCCATCTAGGTAAAGGGCTTTCCATGTCAGTCTCACTGAATTTACTGAACTTCTAGCCACAAGGTCAACCTTGGAGACAAAGGGAGACTTGCGTACCTCCTCAGGGGTACTGAGACAAGGCCAGGCTGGATGGGGCTTTGAGCAACTTGATCTAGTTGGAGGTGGGTTGGAACTTGATGATCCTGAAGGTCCCTTCCAACTGAAACCATTCTATGATTGGGTGTGCAGCAGAAATCCCATTATCCTCTTAGAACTATCTCAGTGATTCCTGCTGTATTCCTGACCTTGATGACCTGGGATTTGAGCTACTCACCAGCCCTTGTAGCCATATCAGCCCCGGGATGTGACTTCAACACAGAGATCTCTGTGAGCTGGGTGTGGGCAAGAACCACAGCAGAGGAACAGCCTGAGGATTGACCAAATCCAGTCTGTCAGCACCCCTCTGGAGGAATGCTGTTGGGAGTGTGGGTGTTTTAGTTCTATTTTTTTTTAGTGCCTTTCAGCAAATGAATTGCCTTCCACCAACTCCCTCAAGACAGTGGCTATTAAATGAGCTGCAAACCCTGTTTTTTAGTATTTTTAAACATGTATTTCTTTTGTGGAACCCTAGGTTCTATGACTTAATTCTGTGTGGCTTCTGTTGTAAAGCTGGCTTGAAATATTCTAAGTTTAAAATTTAGAAAAGTTCAGTCCTGGGCGGATTTCAAAGTTCTGTAGAGATCTCATTTTATGTTTTGAGGATGTGTGGAGGATTGTGTTTAAAAACAAACCAATATTTTAAAGAGCCCCATCTATTCCAAGCTCACTTCATGCTGTGACCTCTCGGTGCAACTCACAAAGTTTCAACAGGTGAAGGGAACTCAACTGTCCAAGGAAGAACTGTTGATCCAACGGATGACTCCTCTCTTGAGGATTGTCTAAATGGAATTTGGCTTACTTTTAATTACTGTGAGGGGGAAGTGTAACTTTCTAGCATGGATAAGAAACACATGGTACTTGTTATTTTTGGTTTATCCTTTGCTAACGAATTTATTTTTGGTTTAAAATGTCTAGAACAGAAATTATTTCCTAATGCACTCCAGTAATTGCTGTTAGGCAGTGGTGACCCTCATCCTTCTCAGACAAGTAAAAAATTGCATATTGAAATAAAACCCCCATCTGAATGCTTAAATTAACAAAATGAAGCTGGTTGATGGGTCAGGAGAATAAGCTTTATGAGGAGAGGCTGAAGGAGCTGGGGTTGTTCGACCTGGAGGAGACTGAGGGGAGACCTTCTCATTCTCTACAACTCCCTGAAAGGAGGGTGTAGAGAGGCAGGGGTCAGTCTCTTCTTCCAAGTCACAGGCGATAGGACAAGAGGAAATGGCCTCAAGTTGTGCCAGGGGAGGTTCAGATTGGATATCAGGAAAAATGTTTACATGGAAAGGGTTATTAAGCATTGGCAGGGGCTGCCCAGGGAGCTGGTTGAGGCACCATCCCTGAAGGGATTTAAAAGTCGGGTTGACACAGTGCTTAGTGACATGGTTTAGGGATGGTTTTTATCAGAGTTAGGTTGAAGGTTGGACTGGATGACCTTAAAGGTCCCTTCCAACCTTGACAATTCTATGATTCTGAAATATCTATATTGCCTAAAAGCATGCTAGTATTTGTTGCCTGGGTTTAGTTTATACATACATCAATGTCTTGGTTTTGGACAACTTTTAAATGTATGTTTTATATACTAAATAATCTCTTCCTGTTTTTGTCAAGGTCTGTGAATTATTTATTGCAGCCTACATTACCCTCCTACTTATTTGCTAAAAGCTTGGATTTACCACTTGAAGGTTTTGGATCTGTCTGGGATAAATACGTTGTATATTAGCAGCATTTTTCTAGGATAAATACGTAGCATATTAACAACATTTTTTGCAATTACAGCAAGTATCTAATAATAAAAAGTCTTCTTCCTGCAATATAGCTTTTATTCAATATATCCTTGATATAAAATCAATGTTATGTTAATATTCTTATTGATAATGTCCTTTGCTTTGGGAAGAACAAAATATTCCTTGACTTCTGAGTTTGCTTGGCTGATGAAGAAGTTGCTTGGCAGCATTATCTGTGTTTTCCCATCTCGTATAATTTTATGTCAGCCCAGCTCTGACCTTTAGATGATGGAACCTAGTGGTAATAGACCCTTCTGCTTAACAAGCTTTGAAATAAAAATATATGATTGACAGAGCTGTAGGAAATAATTAGTTCCGAGTAGACGTGAGAAGTGAAAGCATTATGTAAAGGAAAAGAAAGTGATTCAGCTGGTTTATGGTGCATATGAAGTCATCAGATTTTAATTTAACTGTTCAGGGATTGAAATAAATTTAAGTCACGGTGCGAAAGCATTTTTTAATGAATCGTTGTAAAGAAGCTCTCTAAATAACTTTACTGCTTATTGGAAGCTCAAATATTTGAAACATTAATTAGTTCATTTGCTCTTTCAGATCTATTCATAAAATGTGGCTGAGTGTAAAAAAGGTACTGTGGGGAAGAGGGAGCTTTTGCACTAGGTCTTTGCTGAAACTTACCTAGAGAACAGTTTATGGTGTTTATTGAAATAATAAACGATGTGTCTATGCATGTCCCAGGGAAGAATCCTTCAATCAATTCTTCAGCCAGCTGTTACTGAGGTCAAGATGTGGTTTCTGTGTTTTGATTAGATACACAAACCAGGATAAGCTCAGTCACTGTCTAGATGAGTTCTCAAGTTTGTTGTACATGGGAAAGAAAGAAAGAATGAACGACTCTGCAGAATTTTGATTTGTGGCCCTTAAAAAATCTGTACATCATGCAGCCGTGTTCTGCAATGAATGAATAAGTAGAGAGTCACTTTCTTGCTTCTCAGATTTTCCCATACTCTAATTTTCTATTCATTTGAATGGCTCTTTACTAGATGAGAGTAAAGCAACGGTGAAGGCAAAGTGAACAGCCAGCTTTCTTCTTCACAAGCACGGGTGATTGAGCAGAGATGAGATGTTTCACCCGTGTTGTCACTGGCTTTGTGTGAAGTGTCTTTACCCCTTGGGTGATGGTGGTTGTGCTGCCTCCCCTATAGATTGAAGCCGAGTCCTGTAAGAAGGTGGTTGTGAATTGCATGTGGTGGAGGAGCAATGCCTAGTTCTTAAAGCTGTTGCTGTGAATGACTGAGGACTTTTTGGTAGAGATGTAGTGAGGATCTCATGCTAGGAAAGAAATGTAAGAGAAACTTAATGAGCGTGAAATGCAGAAATTTTTGGTGAAAGCCAGGAGGAGTTTGGGAAGAACTTGATTAAACTCATGTTGGTCTAAAAATGGCATTCTGTTTTTCTCCTAATTAAGGTATCTATTCAGGTAGTACTAATTGTAGCTCTTACTCTTGTGTGCGTCATCGTGATGTCATTTTGCCATTTATTACCTTTGCATACTTTCAGATTGACCAGTTCTGATTCTCTTCGATGCACATTAGAGGAGAGCTTCTTTCCTTTTAGATTCTCCTTCCATTTCTCTTCTAGCTATTGTTTGGTACAGGGAAATACCTGATTGCTGGTTCTCCTGCTCCTCTGTACCGCTGCCATTGATCATTAGAATCCCATGTCTTCCTAGTGTCCTGTGCTCATTGCTTTCAACTTTTGAAAAATCCGAGTTTGGAAGCCAAAGCTCTGTGAGCTTTGTCTCTGTGGACTGTGAACGGGTTGGGTTTTGAAAATTATTTTTTGTGTGTGTGAATGAGGTGGCAAAATGAGGGATGATCTCATGTAAATAACTTCCAGTTCTGTGTTATGCCTGTAAGCAAATCTAGGTGTTTCGGTACCTTGTTGCTATGGAAGTGGCGTGTCTGAAATTGACTTTAGAATCTGTAAGTTGTCAGTTGCTTATTTTCTCTTAGTGATATCCACGGTGTGTTCTCCACACTATCTTATCCTCAAAATATACTAAATTCCATTATGAGAATTTATTAATCTGACAAATGTGCATTTGGAATGCTCATGCTGGTCTGATGCAATGCACCAGATGTATAAGGTAAAGGTAAAGCTGCTGTTTTATTTCAGGTCTTGAAAGATCAGAGTACACTACTGAGGCTTAGAAAAGGACTTTTACTACCTTTTTGGGAGCAAGCCATCACATATCTTGCAGGTTTTTGCAGTCACTGTTTATTGGCACATGTTCCAGCCACATGCAGCTGTATTTTTCTCTTTTCTGTGACAGAAAAGTGGACATTTAAGTAATTAACGCTTGTTTCAAGGCATTAATGTAGTACGTTTAAAGCAGTGAGTTTGCTTAATTGTGCAAATTGCATTGTTGCATTGTCATTAAAAGTATTATGAACAAAATGAGCTAAATGACTTCCGAGGAAAACTATGTGGACAAGTATGTAGCTGCTGTATCCAAAGCTATAATTAGGGAATATTTAAATTATTTTGCTTAACTTGAAAAGTATTTCGGTATTTAGCTCGTATGTGCTTGAATAGCTACGATAGGTTTTTATCTTTCTATGAACTTTGATTTGATTAAACCTCTTGCAGCATGAGATGAATGCTTGAAAGCCAAGTATTTGGCAAAAACGTGTAGTAATTTGATAATATTTTTATGTATCTGTGTGATTCTAAATATTGAGTAAGGAAAACTTAGACTGTTAAATAATTTGGTGTTTGATTTTAATACTGATTTTTGTAACTTGGCAGGGACAGCCTGTTGGAGACTGTGATTTTAACGTTCGACTTGCATGTATAGAGAAAGAAATTATATTTCCACGACATGAAAAAATGAAAAATGGTCTTATTGACAAAGCACAGGAACCATTCAGCGTTCGGAACAAGCCATTTTTCGACATCTACGCTTCAAGAAAGGTAAACTTGATTTGAGTTGTGTATGCTGTGGCACTGAAAGCAGCAAAGCAGTGTTGGGTGTAGGTTTTTCCCTCAGTTCTTTTAGCTTCCAGCGAGTTTCTTTGCTGGGGTCGAACGTTTGGCAATGGTTGGGAGGGAGAGGGAGCGATTGGCAGTGTGGGATACACTGAAAAGTGGTTTTACGCCTCCTGTTTCTTATGAATTGCCTTTCCCACCACATTTAAAACCTGTACTTTCACAAAACCGAATTCTTTAGTTTTGTAATGGTGACTGATGACATGGAAGTTTATAGCTTTAGGTCTGAAATGTCTCTGTTCTCAAGGGAGTGGCTGAGAGCTCTGTTTATACTATCCTCCTTCATGGGTAAGAATAGAACGTTCGTTTTACTTCTAGTCCCCATTTGGCCATGGTAATCATGAGTTGGGCTTCAACTCCCACTTCATGTTCAGAAGTGATTACTAAGAGCCCATTCTAGTTACTGTACCCACATTTTAATTATTAAAATAGTGCCTTAGGTCTTCTGAAGTAGTGCATATGACTTACAAATATAAATATATATATATATGTGACTTCCTGTTTTTCATTGTTCACTCTTTTCTTTAGTATAGACGTATGTCTAACATTCTGTAGAATACTTCTGTTCTCCTCTGTGAATTAAATGGCTCCTGGATAATACTTTCTTGTAGAGGAACCCATTTTTCTCAGCGTTGCAGTTAAAAGTAGTCCCGTGTCTCGTCAACACAGAGCAATGAACATCAAATTGTCAGCTTTCATTTGCTTTTGTCATTTCCTTGACCCGGTAGCAGGTAATGAATCTTGCCCCAAGAGCAGCAGTTAATGGGATTTTGGCTAACCAGGAGTGGCTGAAAAGTAAATAAAGAGATAAGGCATAAGCTGGACTTCAACAAAGAAAAAGAAACAGCAAAAAACCAAACCACCTGGCAGAGAGCGGCTGTTTTTGGAAAGCTTAAGTCACAAAAAATGCTACGAGAAGTTTGTGTGGATAAGACACGATACATGTTTTGATCACTTCTCTGTATTTGTGTCGTTGCATTTTTGGGTTCTCTATTTAAGATCAATGTTGTAAATTTGAAATAAATTTTTCAGCGAGGGAACAATGCTGTTTGTCCAGGGCACACAATTTTGAGCTTGAAATTACAAGAAACAAAAGGAACATGTCTTAAAAATGTTTTCTTACATAAATTTGTAGTTTCCTGAAGTGTTTTAAAGTTCTAGAGTTTTTAGCCTCATTTAAAAATCACAGGAAGAACATGGTTGGAAGCATTCTTAGGAAAATTCTGCAGTAAAACACATCTGTAAACAAATGTCTTGCTAGTTAAATCTAATTGTCAGCACAACATGACTGTTGAAATGATCCTCTGCTTCCTGGAACCTGGGAAATTAAAATTATGCTCAGCGGAACAGGTTTCCCAGAGAAGCTGTGGCTGCCCCATCCCTGGAGGGGTTCAAGGCCAGGCTGGATGGGGCTTGGAGCAACCTTCTCTGGTGGGAGGTGCCCCTGCCCATGGCAGAGGGGTGGAACTGGATGTTCTTGAAGGTCCCTTCCAACTCTAACTGTTCCATGGTTCTATGATTCTGACCAGTGGAATGGGTTTTCCACGTTCTCAATCTTGAACATGCTGGTACAATCAGAGATCCGCCTTTTCTGTGACCAAAGACCGCTACATTCACTGATCTTTCTCTGAGTATAACTAGCCTTGGGGTGAGCTGAGAAGCTACATCTTCTATTTGTGAGACACAAGAACTGAAGGTAGGGAAGAAACCCACGCTTAAGAATACACACTGCTTTTTTGAGACCACTCAAGGGTGTAAATCTTTCTTACAGAAGAAGAAAAATGGCTAATTAAACCTAAGGAAAGGATCTACCTAAGTAGATCTACCATTTGTCAGTCCTTTACCATCCGCTCTCTGGAGACTGATGAACTGATACGTCGAGTCGATCTGAATATGAGCAGGTTTAGAAGCTGGAAGGAATTCCTTGTGTCCCCACAGACCTTGCTGCTCTGCACACGGAGCTGGTAAACCCTGTCATGACATTTGTCATTGATGCAAAAGTAAGCCAGTTCGCTCTTTCAGCTGTACTAATGAGGTGTTCATCGCTGCGAGTACATTTGTTGCTATAGCTGCAGAGATGACTGAATTAACAGAGGAAAAAGATCTCTTGGGCAAAGCAATACTATTTTTAAATAGTCCCATTTCAGAATAGGGCAATGCTTCAGGACAATCATCTATTCTGACCATATACAATGGAAGAAAATTCTGTTCACAAAGTTGGGATGGACACTAAGATGTAATCTTGATTTCATCTCTGATTGTACCAGCATGTTTAAGACTGAAAACGTGGAAAAACCATTCCACTGGTCAGAATCGTAGAATCATGGAATATTTAGAGTTGGAAGGGACCTTAAGGACCATTGAGTTCCACCCCCCTGCCATGGTAAGGGACACCTCCCACCGGACCAGGTTGCTCCAAGCCCCATCCAGCCTGGCTTCGAACACTTCCAGGGATGGGGCATCCACAGCTTCTCTGGGCAACCTGTTCCAGTGCCTCACCACCCTCACAGCAAAGAATTTCTTCCTAATATCTAATCTAAATCTCCCCTTTTTCAATTTAAGACTGTTACCCCTCGTCCTGTTGCTATGTTCCCTGATCAAGAGTTCTTCCCCAGCTCTCCTGTAGCCTCCTTCAGGTAATGGAAGGCTGCCCTAAGGTCTCCCCGGAGCTTTCTCTTCTCCAGGTTCAACAACCCCAACTCTTTCTCAGCCTGTCTTCATAGGAGGGATGCTCTAGCCCTCTAATCATTTTAGTGGCCCCGTGCTGGACCCACTCTGACAGAAATATGTTCTCAGGGTGCAGTTTGAACCTCACAAAAGTCAATATTGTAGACCCGTGCCTGCACGGCCTCCCTCCCCTATTCCTTTCTATGACCCGGGTTAAAACATAGCGCTCCAAATCCAAAAGCGTTGCTTCTTGTTAAGAATAGCCCGTGTCAGTAAGAGTGTGTTAGCTTGGGTGGGTTGTAGGGAGATTACTCAAAAAGATCAGGAGTCTCAGCACTATATTTAATAGCAGAATAAGTGGCTAAAACTTTTAATTATACCTGGAAAAAAAACAAAGGATGTTGTCCACATAGGTTTAGTTATTTTCAGTGAAAATTTTGAAATAATTACTTGAAACAGCAGTGAACTTGGTACTGTGTTATATAATATGTCAAATAATGAAATTGTTCTTAGAGTTACGGATTTGGGACTTTAATACCAGAGTTAAGAGTACTGGCTGGATTGTTGTGGGGTTTTTTTGTTGTTGTTTGTTTTTGTTTTTTTCTAATCTTAAAATCAATTTATTGTGAAATGAAATGCACCTTAAAAGTGCAATTATAAAGTATAGCAGCATTTATAGTTGTGCCTTGACACATGTGCCTTGATATTTTGGTGCTAGATTTTGGAAATAAGGGCAATATCTTTACAAAGTTATTTCCTTATGTTGTCTTGAATGTTGTTTTAGGATGTTTTGGTGGGCTTTTGTTTGTTTTTTGTCAAACTGAGTTTTGGTGGCAAGAGGAAGAACAGAAAGGGACAGTTAGCTGGAGACAGGTTGTGTGTTCTTGGAATCTCTATAAATGTTACCTTGTTGAACTTTGACACTGATGGATTCAGCAGTATCCCTAAATTTGTCTGCCTCTGTAGCCAAAGAATCATTAAACTCAGTTTCCTCTTTTAGCATTAGCTGGGAACACATACTCTGTGAGCGATTTTGCCTTTTGATGGAACTTCTGAATTCTCTTAGAAATATATTTTTGAGGAATGTCGACTCTTGGCTGTTTGTCATTCCAACAGCACCACTGGTCGCTTTTGCTGCACGACTGTCTTTCTTTTCATTTATTAGCATGTGTCAGAATCCAAGGAGCTCCCACCCATCACCTATGGATAGCAGCAATCTGTGGAAGAAGCTGAGTTTTCGACTTCCTTAATGCTAAAGTAGTAAAGATCCAGGGAGGTTAATGCTTTACATCCTGCATTAGCCTTGAAGACTTAGATTTTTATTTATACAAATGTTTTAGGATTTTCAGCAAGGCCATTGTCTTCATTATATTGAACA
Source organism: Thinocorus orbignyianus (assembly GCA_013400375.1). Taxonomy (NCBI): domain Eukaryota; kingdom Metazoa; phylum Chordata; class Aves; order Ciconiiformes; family Thinocoridae; genus Thinocorus; species Thinocorus orbignyianus. Next base: position 435,252 of record VXBW01003926.1, on the reverse strand, counting down.
GGAACATAGAAATAAGTCAATACAGGTAACAGAGAAATAATCAAACTCTTGGAAATGAGGCAAACCTCGGCTTTAATCGCCTAAATGACCTCACAGTATTTTTTGCAAGGCTTTTTTGTGTGGGTGGTTCCAGCCCGGATGTCATCTCGGAAGCCTATTGTCTTGTGAAAATGCTGTGTAGCAGGAATCGGAAAAAAGAAGTTGCTTTCTCTACCATCCGTGGTCCCGTGGAGAATTGTGCCCATCACTCTCCGTGGAACTGTAGGGCCAAAGGTTAAACAACGACACAGGTCAAATGAACAGCCTTTTTCAAATGTTAACAGGCTGTACGTCACTGACTTGTCACTTCTGAGACTGCCACCTGATTTTAAAATGACAGCTTGTCCTAGAGGGATTAGAATGAAGGTGAGTAATCTCTTCTAGAAGATTACATGGGTTTAGGATCATCTTGAAGGTTTTCAGTCAAATCTGTGAACTGACAGATGACTTATTTTTCTTCTCCTAGTTTGACATTTGAATATTTTTTTTTATTTTTTTTTTGAGATTGCCTTTGTTGTAGACAGACAGACAGCCCTTCCTCCCCCCAAGAAGAAAGGAGAGGAAGAGATTAGGAGATTTAAGAGTTTAGAATGAACTAATAAACTAATGAAGTATTAATACTAAAATTAAAAAAAAAAAAGATAATGAAATAGATACAGTAGATGCAAAACCATATCAAGCTCCCAGGATGACGGTCACATTGCCAACAGGCATCGGGTAGAGTCCCAAACTGGACTTGGTGATTGACAGGAGCTGGATTCCAGATCTGGAGTCAAGAATGCTCCTTTCATCGGGATCAAAGGCAGGCGAACAGACAGGGTCCTCCTCGGGCATCAGCCACTGAAAAAAGAGAGTTGACCCTTTGATCATTCAGCTTTTGTATTGAGCATGATGCGGATGGGATGGAATACCCCAGTTGGTCAGTTTTGGGTCACCTGTCCTGTCCTTTCCTCCCTACAGGTGGGGACCCCTCTACCCTTTTCCACTTCTGACCCTCCAGTGGGGCAAATGATGAAATTCCCTGCCCTTGGCTGTTGTAGCAATAAGTATAAGCAAGGGCCTTTCTGCACCATTCCTTGGTCTGATCAGGTGTTATCACTGTGAGAGAGAACAGTTTTCTG